>JARBEQ010110874.1:31218-166416 GCA_030265355.1 Tritonia tetraquetra | reverse complement strand
GATAATGAGCGATCTTGAGAAAGATTATTTATCTTTTGAGTGAGGTCGACCCTTTTTACCGGGTAGGTCTTTGATAAGGATTTCGATATTTCGTTGCTGTTTGGTACCTATGGAGGAGAGCAGAAAGGTTTGAACATTTTGTTGTGTGCTATCGTATTTCAGAGCAGGGTGCTGGCTTTTTTCGAGTGGGGTATCTTTGTTTTTTAGCTCATTTACGCGTAATAAATTCTGTACAAGTGTTTGTTGCAATTCCAGATTGCTGCCAAGGGTTAGGGGATCATCCTTCGAGTAGCGTGTGTTAGAGGAGTGTGTGTTGTGATTGCTCAGGATGTTGGCAAAATTGGTTTTGCGGATCTTTTTTTTGGTAATTCTGGACTTAATAAGAGCAACAGGGTTAAATGGTATTTTGATAGACATGATAGAGACTCAAAATTAAGTTTATGCGGGATTAAATTTAGGCGGGAAATTTTGTGGAGATGTTCGGAAGAACAAAAGGAGTAACAAGAAGTATTTAGAGTAAATAGCAAAAATAATGATAGCAAAAATAATGCCGTTGAGGAGAGAAAAATGATGGAAAGATTATACTTTCATAAAAAATGAGTACTTGCGAAAAAGAGAATAATGCTCTACAAGGATAATGATTTTTAGGAATGGGCAATAGGCTCAGATAGAGGCCCGGATAGCTCAGTTGGTAGAGCAGGAGATTGAAGTTCTTCGTGTCGGCAGTTCGATTCTGTCTCCGGGCGCCACCTAAATTTGGAGTGGTTTTTAGGATAAATATAATGATACCAAACATACTGCGATTGCTGTCAAATGACATGGCAATAGACTTGGGAACAGCCAATACGCTGATCTATGTGAAAGGGAAGGGCATTGTACTTGATGAGCCTTCTGTTGTTGCCTATGCCGAGGTGGGTGGTAAGCGACGTGTTTTGGCAGTGGGTGATGATGCAAAGATGATGCTTGGTCGTACCCCTGGTAACGTGAAGGCAATTCGTCCGTTGCATGATGGCGTGATAGCCAACTTTGAAGTAGCTGAAGAGATGATAAAGTACTTTATTCACAAGGTGCATAATCGTCGTTATTTGATGGCACCACAGATTGTGATTTGTATTCCCTATGGTGCAACCGAGGTGGAAAGACGTGCAATCAACGAGGCAGCAGAGAAGGCAGGGGCAAGTACAGTACTATTGATAGAAGAGCCAATGGCAGCAGCGATAGGGGCAAACCTACCAGTGCGAGAGCCTGCAGGTTCGATGGTGGTAGATATTGGCGGTGGCACAACCGAAGTTGCGGTGATATCACTTGGCGGTATTGTTTTTGCTGAATCGGTTCGTGTTGGTGGTGATACAATGGATGCGGCGATTATCAATTTCTTGAGACGTCATCACAATTTGCTGATAGGCGAAGCAATGGCGGAACTATTGAAGAAGCAGATAGGGGCAGCACTTCCTCCGGCTGATGGTAGTAGTGGTCGTGAATTTGCCACCAAAGGTCGCGACATGGGCTTAGGTGTTCCGCGGGAATTAATATTGACAGAAGCACAAATAGCAGAGAGTTTAGCAGAACCAGTTAGCCAGATCATTGATGCAGTTAAAAGAGTTCTAGAGCAGACCCCACCAGAATTATCGGCTGATATTGTTGATAGGGGCATTGTGTTAACAGGTGGCGGTAGTTTGCTACGGCACTTGGATCAGGTTCTACGGGACACAACAGGCTTGCCAGTGTTTTTGGCAGAAGATCCGTTGCTGTCTGTAGTTTACGGAACGGGTAAATGTCTTGAAGAGATGGACACTCTTCGAGACGTATTATTGGAGGTGTATAGCTAGAGGAATTGTTCTAGCACTAGTTATGGAGGGATGGCAGAGTGGTAATGCAGCGGATTGCTAATCCGTCACGGCGAATAACCGTGCGGGGGTTCGAGTCCCCCTCCCTCCGCCACTTTCTCAAATATGGATTCAATGATAGCAAGTAATGGCGACATGGTTAACCCACCTTGAGAGGTTTGCCGGTATTATTTTTTATTATCTCTGACTACATCACTTAAAAAAAAGGCCGCACGAAGCGACCTAACTTTTGGCGACCTAACTTTTGATACCCACAACAAACTCAACATTTGTAGGGTATCAGTTTCCCGACGAAGAAATTATCGAGCATAGCATTTACTCTGAGGAGTACGGTAAGACCCTAACCATCCTTGTTCTAGATGATGCTGTCGGATACAGCGACCCAGGTGATTTCAGCGAAGATGATGAGCTGCTTACTGATTCGTACACTAACTTTAATTAACAATGGACAGAATCCCTACTAACCATTATGCGAGACTCCTACGAACGCTTTTTCTCACAAGGCTATATTTCGAAAGACTAATTTTTCGAATTCGGCCTAAGTGAAACTATTTACGCCCCTTTGGATAAAGCCGAAGTGGATTGGCAAGAGTTGAAGCATAGAACTCAAAACAACCAGCAAGTATTTATTCGCGCCTTTGGACAAAATTTAAACGGCACATATTTATTTCAAGCATTCTATGCTGATGTCCTTTCGAATAACCAAGTTACCGTTGATCCAACCAATAATGCTCAACCAACAAAATTGATCCGGTACTTAACGGGATACTCAAAGACAAAAAGCAGTAACCATGAGCCAATTCAGAATTATCAAATCTCGCATATTTTTGGCAGAACCAAAAACGTATTCGCCTTTACCGCCCCTTGGAATATCATATACATGCCTAAAATGCTGGATCCTTTTACCAGTCATGAAGCTACTGGTCATGAAGTAAAAGGACCAATGATTGATGAATATAAAGATCGTTTTCAAAGGCAGAGTTTCAATCATTTTGAATCGCTTATAACAGATTACAATGAGTTGATTACATAACCTAAGCTGGTTGATGCAATTCATGTATACCTCGACAAAATTGAACAGGATAAAACCCTCAACGATAAAGATATCATCAAGTTAAGGTCTTCCGTTCTGGAAGAATTAACACCCATTATTCTTTGAGCCTTTAGTAACACCCCAATCACTTACGCATAAGCCCTCATATACCTGATGGTCATTTCGCCACTCTAAACACAGAATGTTTAACAGCATTTTGAACATTAAGAGTGGTAAGCAAATGCAACAAACAAAACCGTTATCTACGAACAGAATGACTCCCGAACAGCGCGTTCATGGTGAAACAGAGAACGCCAACACTTCGGAGGAAAAATGAGTTCAAACATCATATTCGAACCATCAGCAGCAGCAGTTGCGCAAATAGCCCAACTATCAGATATGACAATGGACGAAATTAAATCACTGTGGCGACAACTTTACCGCAAAGAGCCACCAACCCATATTCGATCCTTCCTAGAGAAGTGCTTGGCTTTTCGATTGCAAGAAGTCGAATTTAGGCACGCACATCAAAACTTTGCCGACAAAAACGATCGGCGTATTAATGCCATCGGAAATACAGGCAAGAAGCCTCTTCGGGATCGATACCCAAAACCCATAGCTGGAACTGTTCTAAGTCGCATCTATCAAGAAAAAGAACACAAGGTCACTGTCACCCATGATGGCCAGTTTGAATTTGAAGGCCAGATTTATAAAAGCCTTTCAATTATCGCAAGAGAGATTACTGGTACACTCTGGTCCGGGCCGCTGTTCTTTGGCCTGAGAAAAGAAAACCATGATAAGAAAACCATGATAAGAAAACAAAGCGGAGTAAAAAATAATGTCAGAACAAATCAAAAAACGACTTCGCTGTGCAGTCTATACACGCAAGTCCACAGAAGAAGGTCTGGACCAAGATTACAACTCAATTGATGCACAACGCGATGCTGGACATGCTTACATAGCCAGTCAATGAGCTGAGGGTTGGATTCCCGTTTAGGATGATTATGACGATCCTGCATTTTCAGGCGACAACATGGATCGCCCTGCGATGAAGCGATTACTTAAAGATATTCAGGATGACAAAGTCGATGTCGTGGTGGTTTACAAAATTGATCGATTGACGCGAAGCCTGACTGACTTCTCCAAAATGATTGAAGTATTCGAACAACATAACACTTCGTTTGTGTCGGTCACTCAGCAATTTAATACCACTAATTCAATGGGCAGTGATGATGTTAAACATTCTCTTCTCATTCGCACAATTTGAAAGAGAGATAACCAGTGAGCGTATTCGAGATAAGATTACCGCCAGCAAAAAGAAAGGCATGTGGTTGCGTGATGATGACTTTCGGGTTTGTTGTTCACTCTCAACAAGTTTTGATGATGATTAATGCTTTTACGGTTTAGATACAGATGGTTATCAGGCGTTGCTATATTGACGTTTTCCAGATACCGTAAGCCATGACAATATTTTCAAGACGTTCTGCATTGATAGAGCCTAAGCTACAGGAAGCATAACCGTATTTGAGAGCTTTCTGACTGATGTTAATAGCGGATTTTTTTGTGGTGGAAGGACTAAGAGCAAAACTCTGCTCTGTACGAAGACGTGTCTTGAGCGGAAAACGAAGACATATGGTTTTTGTGTGGGAGTGCTTTTTTGAGAGGAATGAGTCTGTACTTTTTTCCATAGATTCAGATGAGACAATGGCTTGATGGTTTCATTTGTGGTAGAGAGGATTTGCTTACTTTAATGATGTTGAGATTAAGAGTCAGACATTGGTTTGAAAAATAATTTTTTTGAAAAGTAATTTTGTGTTGACTTTTATTTTCAAGGAGTGATAGAGTTTAATCTTGGTTAAAACTGAGACCTTGAATGGAAGACAAGGTAACCAAAAAGTAATAGGTATAGCTATGAGTTTGAAGAATGTGACATCGGCACAGCAGACGCAAGTACTTGCGGCGAGTACGTTGGCCTTTACGGCATGTTTTGCTGTGTGGACTATTTTTTCAATTATTGGGATTAAGATCAAGTCGGACTTGGGGTTGAATGATACGCAATTTGGTATTTTGATAGCGACGCCTATTTTGACGGGTTCCCTTAGTCGTATTTTTTTGGGTGTATGGGCAGATCAGCACGGGGGTAGGTTGATTTTTAGTCTGCAAATGATGGCAACGGCGGTGACGACATTTCTTCTTACCTTTGTGACGACCTATCCGATGTTTCTTGTGGCGGCACTTGGAGTGGGATTGGCAGGAGGTAGTTTTGCCGTGGGTGTGCAATACGTGTCGACTTGGTATCCGAAAGAGAGGACGGGGACGGCGCTTGGTATTTTTGGAGTGGGAAATGTGGGTGCGGCAGTGACAACTTTTGGAGCGCCGATTTTGCTTGGGATGATGGGTGGAGAATGGCAAAAGGTAGCATTGATTTATGCGATTGTGATGGCGATATCCTCAGTTGTATTTTATCTTTTTACGAGGGATGATCCTGCTTTGCAAGAGCGAAGAGAACGAGGAGTTGAACATGTATCGTTTATTCAACAGCTAGAACCGTTGAGGAATATGCAGGTATGGCGTTTTTCTTTTTATTACTTTTTTGTGTTTGGAGCTTTTGTAGCACTGGCTCTTTGGTTGCCACGTTTCTATGTGGGTTCGTATGGACTTGAGTTGACGACGGCTGGTGCATTGACAGCGGCTTATGCTTTACCAGGCAGTGTTTTTCGTGCTCTTGGTGGTTGGATGTCGGATAGGTGGGGTGCGCGGGCTGTCATGTACTGGACTTTTATTGTTAGTATTATTTGTTGTTTTATACTCTCCTATCCAGCGACGGACTATTCTGTTGTAGGTGTGGAAGGATTGATAGAGTTTAATGTGACGATTCCCCTTTGGTTTTTTGTGACTTTGACGGTAATCCTTGGTTTTTTTATGTCTCTTGGGAAGGCTGCGATCTACAAGCATATTCCAGTGTATTACTCCGGTCATGTGGGAGCAGTGGGTGGTATTGTAGGTTTGGTAGGAGGACTCGGTGGTTTTTTGCTTCCGATTACTTTTGGTATTATGAATGATTTGGTAGGTGTGTGGACAAGTTGTTTTATGCTCTTGACAGTGATTATCACGGTGGCTTTGATTTGGATGCATTTTTCGATTCGTAGAATGGAGTACAAAAGGCACCCCGAACTTGGAGAGTCAAAATTTTTGCCTGAATTGGCAACAGATGAGGAAAGCGTCATGGTATTTTTAGAGAGTGAAGCGTTGCAACAGCGTAGTGAATTATTGGCACAGGAAAGTCGTTATATGGAGAAGCGTGCGACTTCGTTGAAGAACTTAAGTGAAGAACTTCTGACAAAGAGTCAGGGTTTGAAGCAAAATTAATAGAGGAAAATAACGTATGGCAAAAGACTTAAAAAACTGGTTACCAGAAGATGAGAAGTATTGGAATTCCTATGGAAGGTCTGTAGCTAACAGGAATTTATGGATTTCAATTCCGAGTTTGTTGTGTGGTTTTGCGGTATGGCTTTATTGGGGAATTATTACAGTGCAGATGCTCAATCTTGGATTTCCTTTTAGTCAGCCGGATTTATTTTCTCTTGCGGCGATAGCGGGTCTTTCTGGTGCGACACTTCGTATCCCGAGTTCTTTTTTTATTCGGCTGGCAGGGGGGCGAAATACTATTTTTCTGACGACTTTGATGCTTATTGTCCCTGCGGCGGGTACAGGTATAGCCTTGCAAGATCCAAACACGCCTTTATGGCATTTTCAGGCGTTAGCCCTTCTTTCTGGTTTGGGAGGTGGAAATTTTGCGTCTTCTATGTCGAACATTAGTTTCTTTTTTCCAAAAAAAGTGCAGGGTTATGCATTGGGAATGAATGCAGGTTTGGGTAATTTTGGAGTAACTTCTATGCAGATTCTAGTGCCATTGGTAATGACGATGGCAGTGTTTGGCGGAGAGTCGTTGATTTTACAAAATACGAGCGGGACTTTGATTGGAAAAATTGAAGCAGGTTCTGAGACATGGATTCAGAATTCGGCTTATATATGGCTTTGTTTTTTGGTTCCTCTTTCTGCGGCCTGTTGGTTTGGGATGAATAACATAGTTGATGATCACGTTTCACCTGATATTGGTTCGACGTTCCGAGCATTTTTGAAGATTCTGATTATGTTGGCGATAGGTTTTTTGATTGCTCTTTTTGGTCTTTATGTGATGCTTCCTGAAAGTGCGAATGGATTGGGGATAGAGTTGAATAAATGGATAGTTCTTCCCCTTATTATTGCAATGACAGTTTTTGCGTTGAAGTTTTTGCCACTTGGTAGTGATTATAAAGAAGGATTATCAAGGCAATACCGTATTTTTGGCAACAAGCACACGTGGGCGATGACGATTATTTATACGATGACTTTTGGGTCATTTATTGGTTATTCTGCGGCGTTGGCTCTATCTATTAAGGTTGTGTTTGGTTTTCAGCATGTGATGGTGGATGGTATCATGACACATAATGAGTTGAATTCTAATGGTCCTTCGGCTCTTACATTTGCATGGATGGGTCCTTTCATAGGTGCGCTGATAAGACCGTTTGGTGGCAAGCTGGCAGATAAAATGGGAGGAGCGAAGGTGACGCAAATTATTTCTTTCATTATGGTGGCAAGTGCGCTTGGTGTGGCGTACTTTATGAAAGAGGCGTATTCTTCGCCGAATCCGGAAGAGTTTTTTTATCCTTTTCTTATTCTGTTTTTGGTTCTTTTTGCGGCGACAGGTATAGGTAATGGTTCTACGTTCCGTACGATTGCTATTGTTTTTGATAAAGAGCAAGCTGGTCCTGTGTTAGGTTGGACGTCTGCGGTTGCCGCGTATGGTGCCTTTATTATTCCCAAAGTTTTTGGTGAGCAAATTAAGGCGACGACACCAGAAATTGCTCTTTATGGATTTGCTGTTTTTTACGGAGTCTGTATTGTGATTAATTGGTGGTTTTATTTGCGTAAAAATGCCTATGTACAAAACCCTTGAGATTGGAAAGTTTTCACATGAGTCATGTTATTGATAAGTTGACATTTTTTACTCATAAAAAGCCGGAGGAGTTTTCTGATGGACACGGTATTACGACGGAAGAAAACCGTGATTGGGAGCGTGCTTATCGTGGGCGATGGGCACATGATAAGGTTGTCCGTTCGACGCATGGTGTGAACTGTACGGGATCTTGTAGTTGGAAGATTTATGTGAAAAATGGTCTTGTGACTTGGGAAACGCAGCAGACTGATTATCCGCGGACTCGTCCGGATCTTCCTAATCATGAGCCTCGGGGTTGTGCGCGTGGAGCGAGTTACAGTTGGTATTTGTACAGTGCGGCTCGTTTGAAATATCCGATGATACGTTCTCGTTTGTTAAAGTTATGGCGAGAGGCAAAAGTCAGATATTCGGATTCTGTGGATGCTTGGGAAAGTATAGTTACCGACAAAGAGAAAGCTACTGAGTATAAAAGAGCGCGAGGACTTGGGGGTATGGTTCGTGCAAATTGGGATGAGGTAAATGAGATTATAGCGGCATCAAATATCTATACGGCGAAGGTATTTGGTCCTGATCGTATTGTGGGCTTTTCGCCGATTCCTGCGATGTCGATGATATCTTATGCAGCAGGGAGCCGTTATTTGTCGTTGATTGGCGGTACGTGTCTGAGTTTTTACGATTGGTACTGTGATTTACCGCCATCTTCTCCGCAAACGTGGGGAGAGCAGACAGATGTGCCAGAAAGTGCTGATTGGTATAATTCTTCTTATATTATTGCGTGGGGCTCTAATGTTCCGCAGACGCGTACGCCAGATGCTCATTTTTTTACGGAAGCGCGTTATAATGGTACAAAAACTGTGGCGGTGACGCCAGATTACAGCGAAGTGGCGAAGCTTTCTGATAATTGGTTGGCAGCACGTCAGGGTACGGATGCGGCCCTTGCGATGGCGATGGGTCATGTGATTCTTAAAGAGTTTCATGTAACCGGAAAGAGTCGATATTTTGATGAGTATATTCGGATGTACACGGATATGCCTTTTCTTGTGATTCTTGAAGAGCGTGAAGGTAGTTATGTGGCGGGGCGTACACTTCGAGCTTGTGATTTTAAGGATAATCTTGGGGAAACGAAGAACGCGGAATGGAAGACGGTTCTTTTTGACGAAGATAGTGAGAAGGTAGTAGTACCTTACGGTACGATTGGTTCGCGTTGGGATGGAAGTGGCAAGTGGAATTTGGAATCGAAGAATGTGGAAGATAATTCGGAAGTGCGGCCTCAGACAAGTTTTATAGAGAGTTCTGATAAGGTTGTGTCTGTGAGTTTCCCGTATTTTGGAAATTTGAAGAATGATCAGCCTATTTTTGCTCATACAGATCATGAGAGTATATTAGAGCGCAAGGTACCTGCAAAGCGTATTGATTTGGGAGGTAAGAGGGAAGTTTTAGTGGCGACTGTATTTGATCTAAGTGTGGCTAATTATGGAATTGATCGTGGTCTTGGTGGAGAAAATGTGGCGAAGAGTTTGGAAGATGATATTCCGTATACGCCAGGATGGCAGGAAAAGATCACGGGAGTTCCGGCAGAACTGGTTACACGTGTAGCACGTGAGTTTGCGGATAATGCGAATAAGACCAAAGGTCGTTCGATGGTGATATTAGGAGCTGCGATTAATCACTGGTATCATATGGATATGACGTACCGTGGTATTATTAATATGCTTATGATGTGCGGATGTGTGGGCAAATCGGGAGGAGGATGGGCTCATTATGTGGGACAGGAAAAGTTGCGGCCGCAAACGGGTTGGTTGCCCTTGGCCTTTGGACTTGACTGGCATCGTCCCCCTCGTCATATGAATTCGACGAGTTTTTTCTACAATCATTCTAATCAGTGGCGTTATGAAAAGTTGGAGATAGATGAGATACTTTCTCCATTGGCAGATAAAGACAAGTGGAATGATTATTCTTTAATTGATTGCAATGTGCGTTCTGAGAGGATGGGTTGGTTACCGTCGGCTCCTCAATTGGAAGAAAATCCATTAGGACTGACGAAAGCCGCAGAGAGAGAAGGTAAGGAGAGTAAGGATTATGTGTGGGGGCGTTTGAAAGAAGGTTCTTTACGTTTTTCTTGTGAAGATCCAGATGATCCAAAAAACTTCCCACGCAATTTGTTTATTTGGCGTTCTAATTTGCTAGGTTCATCGGGTAAGGGTCATGAATATATGTTGAAGCACTTGCTTGGTACGTCGCACGGTGTATTAGGTAAGGATTTGGGAGAAGAGGGTAGAAAGAAGCCGAAAGAAGTTGTTTGGCATGACGAAGCGCCAGAAGGAAAAGTTGATCTGGTGGTGACGCTTGATTTTCGGATGTCTACGACGTGTATCTACTCTGATATTGTGTTGCCATCTGCGACATGGTACGAGAAGAACGATCTTAACACTTCTGATATGCATCCATTTATTCATCCTTTGTCGCGAGCGGTTGATCCTGCGTGGGAATCTCGGAGTGACTGGGAGATATACAAAGGCATTACGAAGCGTTTCTCCGAGTTATGTGTGGGCCATTTGGGTGTAGAAAAAGATTTGGTGTGTTTGCCTATTTTGCATGATACGCCTGCGGAATTGGGACAACCTTTTGAAGTGAAGGATTGGAAAAAAGGGGAAGTGGAAGCGATTCTTGGAAAGACGATGCCATCTTTGGTAGAGGTTGAGCGAGACTATCCGAATACGTACAAGAAATTCACGGCTCTTGGTCCATTGATGACGAAAGTGGGCAATGGAGGCAAGGGTATTTCTTGGAATACTGAAAATGAGGTAAAGTTTCTTAGTGAGCTGAACGGTGTAGTGAAGGATGAGGGTATATCGAAGGGGTTGCCTTCCATTGAGACGGATATTGATGCGACAGAGGTTGTGTTGTCGCTTGCTCCGGAAACGAATGGACAGGTTTCTGTAAAAGCATGGGGAGCTCTGAGTAAAATCACAGGACGCGATCACACGCACTTGGCGAAGCCGAAAGAAGACGAAAAAATTCGTTTCCGGGATATTCAGGCACAACCACGTAAAATTATATCGTCTCCGACTTGGAGTGGATTAGAGGATGAGCATGTCAGTTACAATGCAGGTTATACGAACACGCACGAACTTATTCCTTGGCGAACACTTACGGGAAGGCAGCAGTTTTATCAGGATCATGAATGGATGCGTGATTTTGGGGAGTCGTTGTGTGTGTATAAGCCGCCAGTGAATACTAAAACTGTGGTACCTGTTATTGAGAAGTATGGAACTGACTGCAAGCAGGTGGTTCTTAATTTTATTACGCCTCATCAGAAGTGGGCTATTCATAGTACCTACTCGGAAAATTTACTGATGTTGACTTTGAGTCGTGGAGGTCCTGTTGTGTGGATAAGCGAGATCGATGCGAAAAAGATAGATGTTAAGGATAATGATTGGATAGAGATTTACAATACGAATGGAGCTGTTTCTGCACGTGCAGTGGTATCTCAGCGTGTGCCTGAAGGTATGAGTATGATGTACCATGCACAGGAAAAGATCATTAATACGCCGGGTTCTTCATTGACCGGTCAGCGTGGAGGTATCCATAATTCTGTGACACGCGCAGTGGTGAAGCCTACTCATATGATTGGTGGTTATGCACAACTTTCGTATGGTTTTAATTACTATGGGACAGTGGGTTCTAATCGGGATGAGTTTGTTGTTGTTCGTAAGATGAAAACAGTGGACTGGTTGGATGATTTGAGAGAAGAGGAGATAACGAGATGAAGATACGAGCTCAAATCGGGAAGGTATTGAATTTAGATAAGTGTATCGGGTGTCACACGTGTTCTGTGACCTGTAAGAATGTGTGGACTTCACGTCAAGGTGTGGAATACGCATGGTTTAACAATGTGGAAACGAAGCCAGGAGTTGGTTATCCGAAGAAGTGGGAAGATCAGAAGGTTTGGAAAGGAGGATGGCAAAGAAAGGGAAATGGAGAGATAGTGCCGAAGATGGGCGGTAAGTTTCGTTTGTTAGCGAAGATTTTTGCGAACTCAGACATGCCTGAAATTGATGATTATTACGAACCGTTTACGTTTGAATATGCGAAGTTGCAAAAGGCAGGAGAATTGAAGGCGATGCCGACAGCCCGTGCGCATTCCGCGATTACTGGTGAGAAAATGGAGAAACCTGAATGGGGTCCCAATTGGGAAGAGATTCTTGGAGGAGAGTTTGCAAAGCGTAGAGAAGACTATAATTTTAAGGATGTAGAAGCAGATATTTATGGTCAATTTGAGAATACTTTTATGATGTATCTTCCTCGTTTGTGTGAGCATTGTTTGAATCCGACTTGTGTAGCGTCTTGTCCATCAGGAGCTATTTATAAGCGAGAGGAAGATGGAATTGTTCTTATTGATCAAGATAAATGTCGTGGCTGGAGGATGTGTATTTCGGGTTGTCCCTATAAGAAGATATATTTTAACTGGCAGTCAGGAAAATCGGAAAAGTGTACATTTTGTTATCCACGTATAGAAGCAGGAGATCCGACAGTGTGTTCGGAGACTTGTGTTGGTCGCATTCGTTATTTAGGGGTGATGTTATATGATGCAGATCGTATTAAGGAGGCTTCGAGTGTAGAGAATGAAGAAGATCTTTATCAGGCACAGTGTGATATTTTTCTTGATCCGTTTGATGAGGAAGTGATAGCACAGGCGAAAGAAGATGGAGTTCCGGACAGTTGGATTACGGCGGCTCAAGGTTCGCCAATTTATAAGATGGCGATGGAATGGAAGGTAGCATTTCCTCTTCATCCGGAATACCGTACTTTGCCGATGGTGTGGTATATACCGCCCCTTTCGCCGATTAATAATGCGGCAGCAAAGGGTGAGATTGCGATGAAGGGTGTGATACCAGATGTGCATAGTTTGCGTATTCCAGTGAAGTATTTGGCGAATTTGTTAACGGCAGGGAAGGAAGCTCCTATTGTAGAGGCTTTAGAGCGTATGATAGCGATGCGTGAATATATGAGATCGAAAAATGTGGAGGGAGTGAAGGATATTGATATTTTGGAGAGTGTGGGTTTGGATGAGGATGTGGTGGGCGATATGTATAGGATTATGGCGTTAGCAAGTTACGAGGATCGTTTTGTGATTCCTAGCAATCACCGAGAATATGCGGGTCAAACGCCATTTGACAATGAGATTGCTTTTGATGAGCGCTCTTCCTGTGGTTTTAGTTTTGGGAATGGGTGTTCTGGTGGTCAGAGTAAGACGAGTCTTTTTGGAGCGAAGACTCATAAAAACACGATGAGTGGTAACATTCCAAAGACGAAATTTTCTGATGGTGATAGGAGTTGATGAATGAAAACTTTTAAGGCACTAGGGTTATTGCTTACATACCCGGAAAAGGAGTTGTACAAAGCGTCTAATGAGATAGTGACTCTTTTGCGGGATGAGGGAATATTGTCTGAGAAGTTGGTGAAGAGGATAGATGCATTTTTGTTATTGCAAAAGGGCAAGGAATTTTTGGAGGTTCAAGAAGAGTATGTGGATACATTTGATCGTGGTCGTTCCCACTGTCTTCATTTGTTTGAACATATACATGGAGAGTCACGAGATAGGGGACAGGCGATGGTAGATTTGAGTGATGCCTATGCGAGCAAGGAGTTGTATATAAGGAGTGGAGAATTGCCGGATTATCTTCCTTTATTTATGGAGTATTTATCCCGTTGTTCTTTTGAAGAGGCAAGAGAGCTATTGGGAGAGGCTGTGAATGTGATATCGATGATAGGAGCGAAGTTGAGATTAGGGGATTCTGGATATGGGATTATTTTTGAGGCTATTGAGACGTTATCTGCGGTAAATCCGGATAAGACGAAGATTAAGGAAGCTTTAGAAAATTCGCCTAAGGACCCTGAGACTTTGGAGGAGTTGGATGAGGAATGGAAAGAAGCGGCTGCTTTTAGTGGAGACCCTCATGCAGATTGCGAGACGTGTAATGCTTTCCCAAATGCAACGGATGCGTTGCAAAAGATGACAGGAGCTGTTTAATGAAAGCTGATTTTATTCACCAATTCTTTTTTGTTTATTATCCTTATATTTGTGTGACAGTTTTTGTGATAGGAAGTGCTCTTCGCTATGATCGTGATCAGTACAGTTGGAAAGCGGATTCGAGTCAGTTTTTAAGAAAGAAAGGGATGTGGCTTGGAAACAATTTATTTCACATAGGTATTATTCTTTTATTTTTTGGGCATCTGGTGGGATTATTGTTGCCAGCAGATATCTATCATTATTTTATGAGTGCGGGTACGAAGCAGCTATTGGCGATGGTAGCGGGTGGTATTTTTGGAGCATTATGTTTTGTGGGTATGAGTATTCTTCTGTACCGTCGTCTTTTTGATCCGCGCATACGTGTGACGAGTAAGGTTTCGGATATTTTTATACTTGTGATTCTTTATGTGCAGTTAATTTTGGGGATGTTGACGATTCCTTTTTCTGCGGAACATTTGGATGGAAGTTCGATGGTAGCTCTTGCAAGTTGGGCGCAGTATATTGTGACTTTTCAGGGAGGAGCGGCAGATTTTGTGATGGGAGAGGCTCTTATTTTCAAGTTGCATATAGTGTTGGGAGTGACTATATTTCTTCTTTTTCCGTTTACCCGTATGGTGCATGTATTTAGTGGAGTGGTGGCTCCTTTTAAGTATTTATCGCGATCTGGTTATCAGATTGTGCGTAAGCGTTAGTAGGAGAGTGGAGCGGTGTCGATTAGGGTTAACGAAGTAGAAATTACGGATGATGAAATTTATGCTGAGATGCAATATCATCCTTCATCTTCTGTGGAGGAGGTGCGTCAAGAGGCGACCCAAGCTCTTGTGATAAGAGAGTTATTATTGCAGGAATCGAAAAAGAAGAGGTTGTTAGAGGATGGCAAGGAGGAGGGAGAAATTATTGACAAGTTAATTCAAAAAGAGGTGGTAGTACCCGAAGCGGATGAGGAGAGTTGCAAGCGTTACTACGAAAAGAACAAGGAGAGATTTATAGATAAGAGTACGGGGGAATTATTACCGTTTGATAGTGTGTATTCACATATTAAGGATTATCTCCATGTCTGTTCTCTTTCAAATGGAATTAGCCAATATATTAATCTTCTTGTGAGCAATGCGCATGTTGTGGGTTTTGAGGTGAAATAAAACGGTTGTTTTTTTGTGGATGGAGCAAGTTTTGTCTATAATTTTACAGCTATCAACTCTTGATAGATGCTCTCAGGAGGGCACAATTTCACCAATGTGAGAAAAGCGTAAGCACAAAATTGGCATGCCATTTCTTCAAGTGTACGAGGGGCGAGCGATTTTAAGTTCAATGAACGCAAGCGTTTTATAATCAATTGCATGCTTGAAAATAGTTTTGAATGGCATATGAACACCTCAAAATATGCGAAGATGGCTAAGTGTTCAAATGATACAGCATTGAGAGACATTCATGGTTTGAAAGAGCGTAGTGTTTTTATTCAGAATTTTGGTGGCGGACGCAGCACTAGTTATCGTTTGCCCAAAAGAGATGAATAATCTTGTTTCCAACGATAGCAGATCAAGATTTGTACTCAGAGGAGGCTCAATAGATTATTTTGTACTCAGTATTTCAAAAATTCCCTGATAATTCCCTGTTAATGGGAAGGGGCTTTGATTTCGGGATATGTTTTTTTCTTGAAAATACAGGGATTGTAGCTCTTTTCTACTGGACGTCTTTGTTAACATTCCTGCAAAAGTGGTAAGTTTCTCTGTATTTTGAGGGGTAACAGGGAATTTGAGATAGAAGTTTGTATGGGGGAGATTACTCCGCCATGCTTTTGGGAACACTCAAAAAGCCGACATCAATACGGAGTCTTTACTCAAGTCTTTACTGTAAAAATCATGTTATGCTGGTTCTCTCATTTCTAAACGTCGTTCACAAACCTATCTCATATGGAACAACTCGATACATTGCTAGCCAAGGTTAGAGACTGCACGCTATGTTCTGCTCACTTGCCGTTAGGGGCAAATCCTGTACTGCAAGTCTGCTCTAGTGCAAAAATTCTTATTGCAGGTCAAGCACCAGGAAGAGTAGTTCATCAAACAGGGGTTCCGTTCGACGATTTAAGCGGCAACCGCCTGCGTACATGGCTAGGTATCGATAAAGATATTTTTTACAATGCAGATAAAATAGCCATACTCCCTATGGGTTTTTGCGATCTTGGTACAAGTAAGTCAGGTGACTTACCGTCGCGTCCAGAATGTGCAGAGCATTGGCGGGAGAAGCTATTAACGCAGCTTCCTAAGCTTGAGCTTACATTGGTGATAGGTCAATATGCGATGGCGTATCATCTTTTGGGCAGTGGCAATAAAAATATTAAGCATAAAAGCCTCACGGATACAGTAAGAAATTGGCAATCTTACTGTTCTGCCGTTGTTTTACGACTACTACACCCAAGCCCACGCAATAATATTTGGCTGAAGAAAAACCCTTGGTTTGAGGAAGAAATTTTACCTGTGCTAAAAAAGCTGGTTACCTTTTTATGTGGTTGAGAGATTTTATAATCTATCCACTCAGACTGAAAACGGAACGCTTGATATCTATTGAGTATTTCAAATTATTTTAGATTATACGTTAGGGAAGTTTTCGTTTGTTAATTTTTCTTTCAAACCAATAGCTTCTTTATAGTTTGTTTCTCGGAAATTCGCTCTTGTTATGGTAGTACCTGTAAAATTAGCTCCTTTAAGCGTGGCACCAGTGAGATTGGCACCAGTGAGATTGGCGCACCATTGAGCGTGGCACCAGTGAGATTGGCACCAGTGAGATTGGCGCACCATTGAGCGTGGCATTAGTGAGATTGGCACCAGTGAGATTGGCGCACCATTGAGCGTGGCATTAGTGAGATTGGCACCAGTGAGATTGGCACCAGTGAGATTGGCGCACCAGTGAGATTGGCACCAGTGAGATTGGCACCAGTGAGATTGGCACACCAGTGAGATTGGCACACCAGTGAGATTGGCACCATTGAGATTGGCACACCATTGAGATTGGCACACCAGTGAGATTGGCATCAGTGAGGTCGATATCAATGAGGTTAGCTTCTATAAGTTGAAGGCGGTAACCTTTTTCTTTTTGTACATTCCTCTGAGCATCACTCTATTTATCAGCATTAATCACTTCTGTAATTGCAAATTGAATGAGAGGGAGGGAGCGGTCTTTCTTCTTACTGGAGCTAACTACCCACGTGGTTACCATGTTCATGCAACGCTCAAAATTTCCATCAGGATCTTCTCCAGCAATGTCCTTTAAGCTTTCCAACCCACCTTTTATTGAATAATCCGCATCTTCTCTGGTAAGCATCTCAACCACTGCTTGAAAACTCTGGTTCCTGTGGGAATGCACAGCAAGTAAATGTTGCTGCTATCGATCCATTCTGCCCTTGTTGCTAAAGGTAAAACCAATTCCCGCTGCACATGTTGCTGCTAGTGCAGATGTAGTTGCAACATGTTCGAAGTCTGTAAGGTCTAGCACGCCCATCCAGCCTATAATGAGGTATATTATCAACCAAACAAAAAAAGTTATTGCAATCCCCATACTAAGTTGATGCCAAAAAGGGATATTTTTCATGCTTATTTTCTCCGCGTTTTTATCTGATGTTCATAATTGAAAACATCTACAATTGGGAGTACATCTAGTATTTCGCGCAAAACACAATACAATCTGTTGTGTTTATTAGAATGTAAACTTTTTAGGAAACAGTAAGCCCCATCAGCACAACACCTGCTGCAACAAGAATGGTAGAGAGAACGCGCGCCATTCCAAAGGGCTCTTTCAAGATAACGGTGGATATAATGGCTGCGATAATGATGCTGGTCTCCCTTAGGGCAGAAACAGGACCCATGGGCGATTGAGAGAGTGCCCAAACAACAATCCAAAACCCGGCAAGCCCAAGAACGGCACCAATAGTGGTTCTGACCACAATATTTTGTGATAATTGTGGCTCTATTGCGTGTTTAAGCAGATTTTGCCACTTAAAAAATAGGAATGGGGATATGAATAACCCAATAGTAAAGAAAAGCCAGACAATAAAACTGTGAGGGTCTTGGTTTACCCGTGCACCCCATCCATCAAGAACGGTGTACAACGCGATAAGAGCACCAGTGGCAAGGGAAATGCTTGTAGCTTTAAGATGATCCCGAATGCTTGTGTAAGACCGAAAAGCAAGAATAGCAATGCCAGCAATAATCAGCAAGATAGCGGCAAGCGCTGTTGGGGAGGGGGTCTCACGAAAGAAGAAAAACGATAGGGTGAGAACAATAAGAGGTGCTCCTCCTCTGGCAATGGGGTAGACAAGCCCAAAATCGCCAATTTTGTAAGCAGAAGCAAGTGCAAAATTGTAGGCAACATGAACAGTAGCTGCCGCTATAATAATAGGCACAACCTCGAGCGATGGCAGTGGTACAAAAGGAATGAAACCTGCACAGATCAAACCAGTAATCACAGCTTGGGCAGCCATTGCTAAATGCGGTGTAGAGCTACTTTTTACAAGAGCGTTCCAAGAGGCATGTAAAATTGCTGAAGAAAGAACAAGAACCCATATGTGAATATCCATGAGGGGAATTTAGTCCATTTTTTAAATTAGGTTAAACACGGTAACGTGCCAATAGTTTATGAGAACAATTCCAATATAAACACACTTGAAACTTGGTGTAAGGTTACGCTTTTTGTTTGTCTTGTGTGGTAACCCGTGATGTGACCCAATTTTTTGGGGTCGATTTTGATGCATTTTTGATACCTTGAATATATTACTTAAAAGCGTTCTGATGTCTAGGCAATAACAGGGCTGCATTTGTTGTGAATAGACACCAGATTTAGTCAAACCTTTGTTTGAGATTGACAAAATTGTGTAGAATTTTTATGTTTAAATTCTAAGAAAACCAAACTCTCAAGGAAATAACTTTATGTATAATCAACCACTTGGCGGTAATGAGATGCCTCGTTTTGCGGGTCTTTCTACAATGATGCACTTGCTACTTTTGGAAACAGCAAAAGGTCTGGATGCTTGCTTTGTGGGGATCCCCTTGGATATTGGCACTTCAAATAGACCAGGTACGCGTTTTGGTCCTCGCCAGATTAGACTTGAATCAGCCATGTT
The DNA here is from genome assembly GCA_030265355.1 of Tritonia tetraquetra. Classification (NCBI taxonomy): domain Eukaryota; kingdom Metazoa; phylum Mollusca; class Gastropoda; order Nudibranchia; family Tritoniidae; genus Tritonia; species Tritonia tetraquetra. The sequence continues at coordinate 147,390 of JARBEQ010110874.1, read as the reverse complement.
ACGACATTACAACATGGCAACAGGAGCAGTCCCATTTGACAATATGCAAGTTGCTGATATTGGAGATGTTGCAATCAATACATTCAACCTTGTGAAAACCATAGATATTATTGCCGATCACTTTCAAGGTATTCTAAAAAACAATTGTATTCCGCTAGCCCTTGGGGGGGACACACATTGACACTACCTGTTTTGCGGGCTTTTGCTGGCGATGGCCGAAAAACACGGCCAGTTGCGTTAATTCACGTAGATGCCCATGCCGATATCAACGAGCATATGTTTCAAGATCCATTGCCCACGGCACCCCGTTTAGGCGGGCGTTTGAGGAGGGATTATTAGATAATAGTGCTGTTTTTCAAATAGGGTTTAGGGGTACTGGTTACGCTGCAGATGATTTTAATTGGAGCCGTGAACAAGGTTGGCAGGTTGTGCATGCAGAGCAATGTTGGGGGCAATCGCTCAACCTATTTGACCTACGATATCGACAGTCTTGATCCGGCCTTTGCCCCCGCCGGTACAGGAACCTTAGAGATAGGCGGACTTACCATATGGCAAGCCCTTGAGATTATCAGAGGTTGTGCAGGTCTCAATATTGTTGGTGCAGATCTTGTAGAGGTCTCGTCTTCTTATGATTTAAGCGGCAATACTGCACTTGTTGGTGCTAATCTGCTGTATGAGATGCTTTGCGTGCTTCCCAATTCTCAAAAAAACCTCACAAAAGAGCAATAGTTATAATAAAACGACCTTCAAGCAACAGCAAAGTTGTCTTCGTCATTGTTTTCACTACTATTATCAAGAGGTTCGTTCTCATTACTTTGTTGATCTTGACCTTCAAACATCATGGTTTCTAGCTCTTGAGCTGCAATTTTTTCGTCGATATTGCGAACCGCAGCAACTTCGCGTGCAAGCCGCTCTAACGCCAATTGATAAAGTTGACGTTCGCTGTAGGATTGATTGACATGATCAACCTTACGAAACAAGTCACGGACGACTTCTGCAAGTGCAGTGATCTCGCCAGAATTAATCTTGGTTTCATATTCCTGTGCTCTTCTAGACCATAGTTTTCGACAAACTTTACGTTTTTTAAGAAGTGTTTGCAGTGCTTGACCCATCTCCTTGAGTGAGGCAACTTTCCGTACGCCAGACTCCGTCATTTTTGTTACAGGTACTTGAATAGTCATCCGGTCTCTTTCAAAGCGGATAGTTAACATGCCAATCGTGGTGTTACTAATAATGCTTTCCTGCACACCGACTACCGTACCAACCCCATGCTTAGGGTACACAACCGAAGAACCAATCGAAAACTTGCTATCGTCCTTATTTTTTTCTAGCACGGATTTTTCATTTGATTCGTTGTTCTTCCGCGAACGTTGTTGCGTTTTCATTGTTCTAAAACTCCTTTAAGTTTTTATTGCGATTATCGTTATGCATGCCAGCAAACGTTATTTTTGTAGTTTTCACCTCATGATTTTTCTCTCTTTGGGAGCCGTGCAAGCACTCGTGCAGGTTTGGTTTGCGAAACCAAATTGCAGAAAATAAACTGCTGTAAAGAACAATTGCTGATGAATGCTCTTTCCAAATTGCCTCGCCTAGATGTTGGGTAGCCCTTCGTAGATAGTGAACAGCATAACCAGAGCCGAGTAAAACACAGAAGCCAACAAACCTTTTTAGATGGCTTTAGTTGACCAGCGTTGACAGTTACTGAAGAAAATTAAATTACAGACACCTCAAAGTGATATGCTAATCCTAGCATAAATTTTTGATTTTTTCAAGACAAAGATTTTTTTTGAGGAACACCTTGAATCGAGCATACAAAAGTACAAAATTGTGAGATAATGAATAAGAGTTGGTAGACGACAGAATATAATGACGAAATAAACACAACAATTAGGGCAATATAACGATGACCGATGACAGTGATTACGCTCCAGAAAATGCAGACGAAGCAGATGAAGATGATGAAACTTCGCTTGAAGAGCATTGGGAGAGACATTTATTAGAGCATTTTATAGAAGGCGAGTATCCTGTTATTCCACTGAGAAACGTTGTGCTGCTACCGGGGGTGGTTTCGACTTTGTTTATTGGCAGAGAAGAATCCATGAAAGCTTTAGAGGTTTCTTTACAGTCTAGCAGACAAATTGCTTTGCTTACCCAGAAAGACTCAGACAACAACTCTCCTGAGTTTTCCGATTTGTATAGTGTTGGTACCGTTGGCAGAATTTTGCAAGATCTTACTTTGTCTGATGGCACTGTGAAGGTATTGGTTGAATCGACTCACCGGATAAAGGTTGAAGGCTATGTAAAAAGAAAAAATTCTGCCTTTGCCGATGTAACGTTATTTGATGATGAAGCTTCTGACGAAACAGAACTAAAATCGCTTATTCGTGCAATATTGCCAGATTTTACACAGTATGCCCGTGCGAGCAAGAAGGTATCTGCCGAGGTACTGGAATCGTTGCAAGAAAATATAGATGATTATCAGAAGTTTTTTGATATCATTGTGCATCATTTGCTGTTGAAGATAGAAGAAAAACAAAAATTATTAGAGATGCAATCTTTGTCAGAACGCTTGGAAACTTTATGCGTTGTTGTTCAAAGAGAACTGGGTCTATTGTCTGTTGAGCAGAAGATCAGACAACGCGTACGCAAGCAGATGGAAAAAAGCCAGCACGAATATTACCTCAATGAGCAAATGAAGGCTATCCAAAAAGAATTGGGAGATGCAGATGAAGACGGCGATGAGGTCAATAAATGGCAGAAAGAATTTGCAAAACTAAAGCTTACGAAAGAGGTCAAAGAGAAGGTAGAGAGCGAACTCAAAAAGCTTCGTTTAATGGGGGCAATGTCGGCAGAGGCGGCAGTTGTTCGTAATTATTTGGATTGGCTTGCTTCTATTCCGTGGAAAAAAAATACCAAGATGAAAACCAATATCGTAGAGGCTCGAAAAGTATTGGATGATAACCATTATGGTACCGACAAGGTGAAAGACAGAATTCTAGAGCATCTTGCCGTGCAAAAACGTTTAGCAAGCAACAAAAGTCCTATTTTGTGTTTAGTGGGTCCTCCAGGTGTTGGTAAAACTTCACTCGGTAATTTGATCGCCAAAGCAACGGGCAGAAAGTTTGTTCGTATTTCTCTTGGCGGGGTGCGGGATGAAGCAGAAATTCGAGGTCATCGGCGTACTTACGTGGGTGCGATGCCTGGAAAAATCATTCAAGGTATGAAAAAGGCAGGCTCGTCTAACCCCTTATTTTTGCTTGATGAGATCGACAAGCTTGGTGCTGACTGGCGGGGTGATCCTTCCTCTGCCTTGCTCGAGACTTTGGATCCTGAGCAAAACAAAACCTTTGGTGATCATTTCTTGGAAGTCGATTACGATCTATCGAACGTGATGTTTGTTACGACTGCCAATTCTATGGATATTCCGCGACCTTTGCTTGATAGGATGGAAATTATCAGGATATCTGGTTATACAGAAGTCGATAAAATTGAGATAGCCAAACAGCACGTAGTTGCCAAGATGGTGAAGGAAAATGGTCTAAAAGAGGACAACTTTTCGATTACTGAAGGTGCCTTGAAAAAGATTATCCGTGAGTATACAAGAGAGGCAGGTGTTCGTGGCTTGGGAAGGCAGATTTCTCAGTTGGCTCGCAAGGTTGTGTGGGATATGGAACAACAAAGCGACGAAAAACAAGTCGATACACGGGTAACAGCCACAAGATTGCACAAAATGTTAGGTGTTCCACCTTATCGATTTGGGCGGGGCGAGGTATCAGATACGATAGGGCTTTCTACGGGCCTTGCTTGGACCGAGGTTGGTGGCGATTTACTAACGATTGAGAGCGTTGCTATGCCAGGGGGGGGGCGCATTACAAAAACAGGTAAATTAGGTGATGTGATGCAGGAATCTATAGAGGTTGCCAGTCGTTTGGTAAAATCGAGGGCAGCAGATTTTGGTGTAAAACCAGGTGAACTTGCCCGTAAGGATATTCACTTGCATGTGCCAGAAGGTGCTGTTCCAAAAGATGGTCCCAGTGCGGGTATTGCGATTGTTACTTCTATTGTTTCGCTTTTGACAGGTATCGCTGTTCGTCATGATGTGGCGATGACTGGTGAAGTTACGTTGCAGGGAAAAGTTCTGCCGATTGGTGGCTTGAAGGAGAAACTTCTGGCAGCGTTGCAGTGCGGGATTAAAAATGTGCTTATCCCCAAGGAGAACGTTCGTAATCTAGAAGATGTTCCTCAAAAAATTAAGGGGAACCTGAACATTATTCCAGTAGAAAATATTGATGAAGTATTAGAGAACGCTTTGATAGGGCCTCTTACTCTTATCGAGTGGAAAGAGGAAGAAGTTCACGCTGCATTTTTCCCTAACGTTAAATCTCCATCTGATAGAACAAAGGATGATTCGGATAACTTATGCCATTGAGAGCTTGCTTGTGGCTAGAATTTTGAATTTTAAGATTACAAGAATGTGTTTTGTGGAAACCTGTGGGACGGTGTTTGCGTTGGGGGTAGCTTTTTGGGGAACTCAATTTGCTGTAGCTCAAGAGGTTGGTTTTTTACCCCAAGGAGAGCAATTTCGTTTTTCAAAGCCGATCGATTGTAGTTATCAGGATAACTGTCAGGTTGTTCAGTACGTTGATGTCCAAGGTGGCGGTGTTGGCAGAGATTTCCGTTGCGGCAGTCGAAGCGAAAACGGCAACAACTCGACAGATTACGGCATTGATGATGTCGGTAGAGTTTGGGAAAACCCTGTTGCCGTGCTTGCATCAGCAGATGGGGTTGTTGTCAGTAGACGAGACGGCGTCAGTGATGTTTCGTTGGTTTTTGGGGGAACTGCGATAAGTAAGGATTTAGAAATCGGTAATTTTGTGAGAATATCACACGGGGAAGGCTGGGTAAGTGCTTATAGTCATTTAAAAAATGGCTCTGTAGCAGTCGAACCTGGCATGTTTGTACGTAAAGGCGATGTCCTTGGCTTTGTGGGGCTTTCTGGTGCTACGGTTTACCCGCATTTGCGTTTTGAGTTGCTGAAAGATGGTAGACCGCTTGACCCTTATTCTGGTCGTGGTATTGAAACGACTTGTGATGCCAAGGGAATTTCTAGCAATGCTTTGTTTGATTCTGAAGCATTGCAGGCGTTTCCTTATGAGAGAAGCACCTTGGTTTCTTTGGGCTTTTCTTCTGATGATAAGGTGTCGGTACTTAGTGCCTTGAATGGTTTTTTGACGCGGGAGTATATTGGTTCTGATCAACGTTTTTTAGGATTGTACGGGCTGGTTGGCGGCGTGGAAAGGGGAGACCGTTGGCAAGTAGAGTTGATAGCCCCCGGTGGTGACATTGTGTTAGAAAAAACGGGAGAGGTCTCCCATGATAACGCGATGAATTTGCTTGGGGCTGGTATGGTTTACACGGGTTCAAAGCAGCCGAAGGTTGGTCATTATCGTGGTCTTTTTTCATTATTGAGGCAGGAATCGAATGGCAATTTTGTTCCTGTATTGCAAGGGGTTGCCAATATTGAGGTGAAAAGGTGAAAAAAAATATTGCCTTTTTTTTGATTGTTCTTTTTTTGGTCTTCGGTTTTGTGTGGCTATTTGCCGATATTCTTGCACCGTTTTTTGTGGGGCTGTTTGCCACTTACGCGTTGCGTCCGTTCTATTTGTATCTAACAAATATAGGAATTGGCAAGAACCTTGCCTCTTTTATTTGCACGTTTCTTTTGTTTGTGTGCCTGCTGTTACTGGTGCTTCTTGGTCTGCCGATATTGGCAGGTGAAATCGCCAATTTTGTATCGTCTTTGCCGGTTATTTTCTCGACAATGGAGGAATGGTTATCGCACGTGGAACATTACTTCGTTATGATATCTTCTCGTTTAGAGATTGATGTAATGTCTACAGTGAAAGAAAATTTGGCATTGAACTTGCGTGTTTTGTTAGCATCTATGCTGAGTTTGGCTGGGGGGGTGAGCGAATTTTTATCTTTTATTGGTTTGTTATTTTTATCGCCGCTTGTGAGTTTTTACTTCCTGCGGGATTGGGACAAGATAGCAAGTGCTGTACAGGATCAACTTCCAGTCCGAATGAAAGCAAATGCAGTAGACTTACTACAAAGGATCGACAAAAAAATGTCAGGCTTTTTTAGAGGGCAATTGAGTGTATGCGTTCTATTGGGTTTGTTCTATGGCGTTGGTTTGATGGTACTCGGCGTCAATTTTGGCTTTTTGCTAGGCTTATTAATTGGCTTTTTGGCGCTATTGCCGTATGTGGGGCTGTCGATAGGTTTTTCGCTTACGTTACTGATAGCTTTGATGCAGTATTATGTTGCAGGTGATTCCATTTTACTGCCATTATTGTTGATAGTTTCTTTGCTTGCGATTGGTCAGCTGTTAGAGAGTTTTTGGCTATCGCCACGTTTGATAGGTGGCGGAATAGGCTTACACCCAGTTGCTTTTATTTTTGCGATATTAGGGGGCGGATTACTTGCGGGGTTGTTGGGCATTTTGTTGGCACTACCGATAACGATTGTTTTGGTAGAGAGTACGAAAAAACTTTTGACTTACTATCATCAGAGTGAATTTTACCGAGCGAGAGAATAAAGTGAAGAAGGCGGTACAATTAAGTTTGCCATTCGAGCATTTTTCCTGTATGAGACGCTCTGATTTTGTGGTAACAGAGAGCAACCAATATGCAGTGAGCATGGTGGATTACTGGGGAACAGATAATTTTATTTTTGCAAGAGGTGCGGTGATAGTAGGTGAAAAAGGTAGCGGTAAGACCCACCTATGCAGTGCATGGGGAGAAAGAATGGGTGGTGTGCACTATATGACAGGGGATGGTTTTGGAGCTTTGTCGGTTAGTGATGTGCAAGAGATTACAAAACCAGTGGTGATCGATTCCCAGAATCTTTGGAGTGACGAAGAGCATTTTTTGCATCAATACAATGTGTTGATAGAGAACGGGATTGATTTACTGATGACGTCGAGACGGCTACCGAGCTTTTGGGAGATGCTGTTACCAGACTTGCACTCGCGAATGATGGGTCTGAGCGTTAGCGTGATAGGGGAGCCAGACACCGATTTGATGAGAGGCTTGTTGCGTAAGCACCTGCGAGAGCGAGGTATCAATATTTCTGAGAAACTAGAAGATTACATCCTATACAGGCTTGGGCGAGATTTCTCGGAGGTTGTCCGTTTGAGTGAACACATTGATCAGATTTCTCTTGAACAAGGAAGGCTCCCAGGATTAAAAATAGTGAAAGAAGCAATGTTAAGGATGGATAGCTCCTATAGATTTTAGCGATATATATTTAAACTTGCAAAAGAATAACTAGTGTATTATACGATAAGGACGTAGGGGGCTTTTGGGGGGGGAAGGACGTAGGGGGCTTTTGAGTTACATTATTTTAGGAAGATAACTTATGATGAAAATAAAAAATGTTGTGTTGGTACTCGTTGGAGTATTGGCACTAGGTTTTTCTAGTTGGGCATCAGCAGATACGTTGGCCGAAGTGAAATCTAAGGATAGCGTTGATTGCGTGATAAACACAGGTTTAACAGGCTTTGCATTTCCAAATAACGACGGAAATTGGGAAGGATTTGATGTTTCATTCTGTAAGGCTGTTGCAGCAGGAGTTTTGGGCGATGCCTCGAAAGTTCGCTATGTAAATGCAACGGGTAAAACACGTTTTACATTGTTGAACTCTGGCGAAGGCGACTTGCTTTCCCGTAACACAACATGGACCTACAGCCGTGATGCCGATTTGGGTTTAACCTTTGTTGGTGTAAACTACTATGATGGTCAAGGTTTCATCGTTCCCAAGATTAGTGGCATAAAGAGTGTTAAAGAACTTGATGGTGCGTCTATATGTATTCAAACTGGTACAACAACCGAGTTGAACTTGGCAGATTACTTCCGTTCGAACGGTATCTTCTATGAAGCAGTGCCAATCGAAACTAATGAAGAAGCACGCGTTTTTTACGAAAAAGGTCGTTGTGATGCCTACACTACAGATGCTTCAGGACTTGCCGCAACACGTGCAGTTCTTGCACATCCTGCAGCACACGTGATTTTGCCGGAGATCATCTCAAAAGAACCTCTTGGTCCAGCAGTTCGCCACGGTGATGATCGTTGGGCTGATATTGTTCGTTGGACATTGAACGTATTGATCAATGCCGAAGAATATGGCGTTACTTCTGCCAATGTAGATAGCATGGCAAAAGGAACCGATAATCCTGAAATCAACCGTATGCTCGGTTCTGAAGGTGATTTGGGTTCAATGCTAGGACTTCCAAAAGATTTCGGTTATCAGATTATTAAACAGGTTGGTAATTATGGTGAGATCTTTGATAAGTACTTGATACCGCTTGGTCTTTCACGTGGTCTCAATGCTCAATACAATGATGGTGGCTTGTTGTACGCCCCACCAATGCGTTGACTTAAACGTTTGCTATAAAAGAATTTTGCGAGTAGCCTATTGAGTATTTTTATCGAGAGGATACTCGCATTTTTCTTTTCCCGAGTATAAACTTGAACACAAGTATACTCGGGATTAAGTACTACTCAAAATACTCAAAAGAATAGCGAGCTTACAAACTTTTAAAAGGGAATTATAAGCCATGCAGGATGCCGCTATACCAAAAGAGAAGGGGATCTCTTACCTGCTTTACGATGAGCGTTTTCGTTCCATCTTTGTACAGATAGTCGTTGTCATTGGTGTTATTTTGTTATTTGGGTGGATGACCTCAAACGCGATAGAGAACCTACAAAAACTGGGGATATCGCAAGGTTTTGACTTTTTAGATAGAACCTCCTTTTACGATATCAACCAAGCACTCATTCCATATTCCTCAGAAAGTACCCACGGCAGGGCAGCCGTTGTCGGTCTTTTGAATACACTGGTAATCGCGTTTACAGGCATTATTTTTGCCACATTGTTGGGCTTCATTGTTGGGGTCGGTAGGCTTTCCAATAACTGGCTGATTGCCAAGCTTTCCTCGGTGTATGTAGAAACCGTTCGCAATGTACCAGTATTGATACAAATTGTACTTTGGCAAACGATTTTGCTATTTTTGCCGAGTGTTAAAAATAGTGTTGGTTTCTTGGATATTTTTTTTCTTTCAAATCGTGGCGTTGTAATGCCAAGTCCAATTTGGGGTGAAGGCTTTTTGCTTTTTGCTCTGGCGGCTTTCTTAGGCGTGGCTTTTGCGATTTTTTATACCAGCCGTGCGAGTACGCGGGAAAAAAGAACAGGTAAGAAGGTTCCTGTGTTGTGGATAAATCTTCTATCTGTTGTGGTAATACCGCTGTTAGTGTTTATGCTGATGGGTTCACCGTTGGCTTTTGATGTTCCTGAACTTGGTAAATTTAATTTCAAAGGTGGCATGGTAGTCCGCACCGAGTTTGTGTCGCTTTGTACGGCATTGTCGGTTTATACGTCATCGTTTATAGCTGAAAATGTTAGAGGAGGGATCCTAGCAGTTTCTAAAGGGCAAACAGAGGCAGCCACAGCATTGGGCTTGTCACGCAGTCAGACAGTATGGCTTGTGGTCATTCCCCAAGCTATGAGAGTGGTTATCCCACCGCTTACAAGCCAGTATCTGAACTTAACAAAGAATTCGTCTTTAGCAATTGCAGTTGGTTATACCGATATCACGGCAACCCTTGGTGGCACTACGTTAAATCAGACAGGGCAAGCAATAGAGTGTATGTTCTTACTCTTGCTATTTTATCTTACCATTAGCGTCACGGTTTCGCTTCTGATGAACTTGTTTAATGCAAAAATGAGACTGGTAAATAGGTAGTATTTAACGATGAAAGATCAAACTTTAAACTATAACCCCTCAGACGAAAAGCCACCTGTTGATACACGCACACCATGGGGTTGGATGAAAGAAAACCTTTTTTACTCTTGGACATCGAGTATATTTACGCTTCTTTTGTTGTGGGTAGTAAGTACTAGCCTGTTTGATTTTTTCATGTGGGGTTTTGTGAATGCAACGTTTTTTGGCGAAGACAGGAGTGCGTGTACAACAGACGGTGCGTGCTGGGCTTTTATATCGGCAAGATTTGATCAGTTTTTGTATGGTCTGTATCCAGCGGATATGCGTTGGCGGGCAAACGTTGTGTTTGTGTTGTTGTTATTTGCGCTGGTGCCTGTTTTTTGGGAGAAGATGCCCTTTAGACGTTATGGTCTTATTTTGACGCTCACCTATCCTCTGTTGGTTTACATCTTTATATGGGGTGGCTGGTTTGGTTTGGATGAGTTAGGGGATACTCGGCGTATTGGTGGGTTTATGTTGACATTAATCATTGGGATAACGGGCATATCACTTTCTCTGCCTATTGGTATTTTTTTGGCAATGGCACGCCGTTCGGAAATGTTGATTGTTTCGATGTTTGCTATGCTTTTTATAGAGTTCTTTCGAGGAGTGCCACTGATTACACTGTTGTTTATTGCCTCGACAATGTTGAACTATTTCTTGCCTCCAGGCACAAATTTTGACCTGTTGGTAAGGGTTCTAATTATGGTGACGTTATTTTTTTCTGGCTATATGGCCGAGGTTATCAGAGGAGGTTTGCAAGCTATTCCAATGGGTCAATGGGAGGGAGCAGGTTCTCTAGGTTTGGGCTATGGCAAAACCATGTGGTTTATCATTTTGCCTCAAGCTGTAAAAATTAGTATTCCGGGAATTGTGAACACGTTTATTGGTCTATTTAAAGATACAACACTTGTGGTGATTATTGGTCTTTTGGATCCATTGGGAATAGGTAATTCCTCGGTGGCGGATATTGCTTGGAAAGGTTTGTCACGGGAGATGTATATATTCTTGGCCTTTGCATTTTTCCTATTTTGTTTTGGCATGTCGTCTTATAGTCAGTACTTAGAACGACGCTTAGATACCAATAATCGTTAGAAAAGGGAGTTATAATCAAATGACAGAGAGAGAAGATATATTATCTTCATCGGAAGATATTATCACGATAAGCAGCTTACATAAGTGGTTTGGTCCATTTCATGTCTTGAAGGACATCAACTTAGCGGTAAAGAAGGGGGAGCGTGTTGTTGTTGTTGGTCCTAGCGGCAGCGGAAAATCGACGTTGATACGCTGTATTAACCGTCTTGAGGCACACCAAAAGGGTAGCCTTGTGGTTGATGGCACAGAGCTTACAAGCAATTTGAAAAATATTGAGAAAGTACGAAGTGAAGTTGGCATGGTTTTCCAGCACTTTAATTTGTTTCCTCATTTGACAGTTTTAGAAAATTGTACATTAGCACCAATGAAAGTGCGGGGAACCCCTGAAAAAGAGGCAAAAGAACAGGCAATGCAACTGCTTGAACGAGTAAAAATTCCAGAGCAAGCTATTAAATACCCAGGGCAATTATCGGGCGGTCAACAGCAGCGAGTAGCGATAGCACGTTCGCTTTGCATGAACCCTCGTATTATGTTGTTTGATGAGCCGACCTCTGCCCTTGATCCAGAGATGATATCAGAGGTACTTGATGTGATGGTGGAACTGGCAGAAAGCGGCATGACCATGCTATGCGTAACGCACGAGATGGGTTTTGCAAAACGGGTAGCCGACCATATGATATTTATGGATGAAGGCGAGATTGTAGAGATCAATACGCCTGATCAATTTTTCACGGTTCCAAAGTCAGAGAGAACGAAGCAGTTTTTGAGTCAAATCTTAGCTCATTAGTTATTGTTTTAAAATGCAAGAAAAAATTATCATCTACACCGATGGCTCGTGCCTTGGCAACCCTGGAGTAGGTGGCTGGGGGGTGCGGCTACTGCGTGGAAAATTGCAGAAGGATTTACAAGGTAGTGCGTGGGATACCACGAATAACAGAATGGAACTCCAAGCTGTTATAGAGGGCTTGCGGGCGTTGAAGTCGAAATCGAAGGTGTTGGTGATAACCGATAGCGAATACGTAAAGCGGGGGATGCAGGAATGGTTGAGTGGTTGGATCGCGCGAGGATGGAAGACAGCAGCTCGCAAACCCGTAAAAAACAAAGATCTGTGGCAAGAGTTGTTAGAAACATCGGCTGGTCATCATTTAGAGTGGCGTTGGGTGAAAGGCCATGCAGGTGATCTGCATAACGAGGCAGTTGATTCGCTGGCAAGAGAAGCGGCGTTGTCGCTACGCGAAAAAGGAGTTTAGGGATGGGTTCATGGTGGCATGGGCCGTGGGTTTGCACACGGATGGTGGTGGATTTACCAGGTCTTGAAGAAGATAGAGGTAGTAGACCTGAGATAGGTTTTATTGGTCGATCTAACGTTGGTAAGTCGAGTTTGATTAATGCGTTGCTAGGGGCTAAAGTTGCTTATTCTAGTAAGACCCCTGGTAGAACAAGAGGTTTGGTATTTTTTGACTCAGCGTTTTTGAGAATAGTGGATATGCCAGGGTATGGTTATGCCGAGGTTTCGAACGATTTACGCTCTTCATGGCAAGATTTAATCCAAGGGTATATGGAGAGTCGCCGCCACTTGCGAGAGGTTTATTTGCTGATAGACATTCGCCGTGGAATACAAAAAAACGATGAGATAATGCTGAAACAATTAGATGCTTTGGGTGTATTATATAATGTAGTGTTGACAAAGGCAGATAAAGTAAGCGAAGGGATTCGTAATCGGGTGATGATTGATGTAGAATTGTTGTTGAAGGATCGGGCAGCCTTTCGCGAGGGTATTGAGCTTGTAAGCTCGCATAAAGGTTTGGGTATTGACAAACTACGGGTACGTGTAGGAAAAATTTTGAATGACGTTAGAGAATAAAAAAGAGCAGCACCGTCGTCAGCGTTGGTTAGATAACGCAAGTACGATCTTAGAGGCGTTACCTTATATGCAGCGTTATCAGGGTGAGTATGTGGTAGTGAAATATGGCGGAAACGCGATGGGTCGCGGAGAGGGAAAGAAATTCATATCGAGCGTTTTGCTATTGCACCAGTGTGGGGTGAAGGTTATTTTGGTACACGGGGGTGGTCCAGAGATAGGAAATATGCTTTCTCGTTTGGGGATCAAGTCGCGTTTTGAGCAGGGCTTGCGTTATAGTGATGCGGCAACGGTAGAAGTTGCAGAAATGGTATTATCTGGTAGCATTAACAAGCGTTTGGTATCGATGTTAGAGCAAGGTGGGGTAAGTGCTGTTGGGATTAGTGGTAAGGATGGTGGTCTTGTTCGCGCAAAAAAACTAGAGTTGCAAGGTACAGATTTGGGCTTTGTTGGCGAGGTTGAAGCTGTTGATACTCGTTTGCTGCAAATATTGGGTGATAAGGGGATGATTCCAGTGATAGCACCGCTTGCAAGCGGTGCAAATGGTGAAACTTATAACATTAATGGTGATATGATGGCAGGTTCTATTGCGCGCAGCCTTTGTGCGAAGCGTTTGTTGATGATGACCAATGTTGCCGGGGTTCAAAATGGTGAGGGTGATATTATATGGGAGCTATCGCTTGCGGCGGCGGAAAAGCTGATAAAAAGCGGCGTGATCGAGGGGGGAATGTTGCCAAAAGTTCGGACGTGTCTTGATGCTGTGCAGGGTGGAGGGGTTGAGGCGGGTGTTATATTGGATGGACGCAATCCGCAAAGTATGTTACTTGAACTCTATACTGATATGGGTGGCGGTACGCTTATCAGGGAACATTCATAAAGGATTTTGGCAGATGCAAGATTTGAAAAACAGAGACACTTGGATTTTTGATCTAGACAACACGTTGTATGGCAACGAATCAGAACTCTTTGATCAAGTGGGCGATCGGATGACTACTTTCATTCAGGAAAACTTGTCTCTTGAAAGAAACGAAGCGGCGAAATTGCGCGAAAAATATTACAGAACCTACGGTACAACCTTGCGTGGGTTGATGGAGGAGAACGGGGTGAAGCCGCATGGTTTTCTTAAATATGTGCATGATGTAAAGTACGAGGTTTTGCAAAAGGACGACGCCTTACGAGCAAGACTGCTAGAGCTAAAAAAGCAAGGTAAGCGATTGCTAATTTATACGAATAGCTCTTGCGAGCATACAGATAGAGTTTTAGAATGTTTGGAGCTTGGGGGTATTTTTGAGGATGTCTTTGATATTGAAAAAGCAGAATGGCATCCAAAGCCAGCGGCATATTCGGTAGAGCTTTTTTTCGATACAATGAAAGTTCAAGCAAATCAAAGCGTAATGTTTGATGACTTGCCGCCAAACCTTGCTGCAATGAAGCAGGCTGGTGTCTCTACTGTTTGGATAGATAGGGAAGAGATACGAGATGTTTCATCTGTTGATAATGATGTTTGGAAAAAAATTGATCACCACACAAAATCTCTGGAACAATTTTTAGAGAAAGTTATGGCATGAAGAAAATACAAGATCAAGATGTAGAAAAACTATCAAAGGGCAAAATCGTTTGTGTGGGTGATGTTATGCTTGATAGGTATGTGGGTGGTAGTGTTACAAGGTTATCTCCTGAGGCTCCGATTCCTGTACTAGAAGTGGGAAATGAGTTGGAGGTTTTAGGGGGATCTGGGAACGTTATTAAAAATTTGGATGACATTGGTGCAGATGTTGTTGGGGTTAGTGTGCTAGGGGCAGACAGTGTTGGTAACAGGCTCTGCAAGCTTATGGGGCTTTTGAGAGGGTCGCATCGGTTGCATTTAGATGGCGCTCGTAAAAGTACGGCTAAAACCCGTTTTCGTTCAGGAAATCAGCAGATTATTAGGGTGGATGAGGAAGAGCGTACGCTTTTGAGCGAAGAGTCTCAACAGTGGCTACTCAAAGAAACCGAAGAGGCGTTATCATCGGCTGATGTTTTGATTTTGTCTGATTATGGCAAAGGGGTTTTAAAAGGAGATATCATTTGTAAGCTCATTTCTATTGGTAAGGAAAAAGGCGCGATTGTCGTGGTTGATCCCAAAGGGCGGAACATGAAACGCTATGAGGGGGCTGATTATATTACTCCCAATCGCCGCGAGTTGGTAGAGGCAACAGGCAGACCTTGTAGTGATCTATTAGGGGTTGTTGCCGCAGCAAGAGAAATTATCGCACAATCAAAGGTACATGGCGTTTTGGCAACGTTATCGGACGACGGCATGGTGCTTGTGAATGCCCATGAGTATAAGCATTTTTCTGACGCTGTACGAGAGGTCTATGATGTGGGTGGGGCTGGCGATACGGTTGTGGCTATTTTTTCTGCGGCACTTGCTGCGGGTTTAAGTCCTATTATATCGGCACATATGTCAAATGTTGCAGCAGGGGTTGTTGTGGGTAAAGCTGGAACGGCTAGTGTTTTTCGCCATGAAATTCGCGAGGCTCTAAAGAGCAATCATCGTTACGGTAATGATTGTGTATTGGGAGAGCGGGCTGTTTTAATGCGGGTTGCCGAGTGGCGTAAGCGAGGTCTTACCGTAGGTTTTGCCAATGGTTGCTTTGATATTCTTCATGCAGGGCATGTAAAGATGCTATGCCTTGCACGGGAACAGTGCGACCGCTTAATACTAGCTGTGAATGATGATGCTTCTGTTCGGAATTTAAAAGGGGATAGGCGTCCGGTTAACGCTCTTGAGGAACGTATGGCGATACTCTCTTACTTGCGCGGGGTGGATGGTGTGCTATCTTTTGATGAGTCTACACCTATTCGTCTTATCAGGGCGTTGCGCCCTGATGTTATTTTTAAAGGCGGCGACTACAACGCCGAAAACGTTGTGGGCTTTGAGCAAGTGAAAGAGTGGGGCGGAAGAGTAGAAATCATTCCTTTGCTAAAAGGGCTTTCGACAACAAATACGATAGAAAAAATGATGTAATGAGTACAAAAAAACTAGCCAAAGATACTTTAGTCAATTGGTTTGAAAAAGGTAGTAAGGAAAAATCCAACTATTGGATTGGTGCCGAACACGAGAAGTTCTTATTTGATCTATCAGATTATAGCCCTGTTCCTTATGACCACAAGGGTGGCGGTGGGGACGTAAAAAAGTTACTGGAGAAACTGTGTACAGAAGGTTGGCAACCTGTAAAGGAAGGGAAAAATACAGTCGCTTTAAAACACGATGACGGCAGGGCAATTACGCTAGAGCCAGCAGGTCAACTAGAGCTTTCCGGAGCACTTAGGAGAGACTTGCACGGGGTTTGTAGAGAGACAACCGATCACCTACGCACTGCGGTAAAAGCAGGCAACAGCATGGGAATAGGCTTTCTAGGGATAGGCTTTGCACCAGAGTGGAAGCTGTCTGAGATGCCAGTGATGCCTAAAAAGCGTTATGACATCATGAGAAATTACATGCCAAAAGTTGGTAGCAGAGGTCTGTTGATGATGCACCAAACTTGTACAGTGCAGGTGAACTTAGATTATAGCTCGGGCGAGGACATGGCACGAAAGATGCGAGTGGGTATGGCATTGCAGGGGATTGTGGGTTCTTTGTTTGTGAACTCACCTTTTGCCGAAGGAAAACTTACCGGCATGCAGAGCACGCGTCTGCATACATGGCGAGATGTTGATAACAACAGAAGCGGTTTGGTCAAAAGCGTATTTCGTGAAAATTTTGCTTTTGAAGATTGGGTCGATTATCTTTTAGAAGTGCCCATGTACTTTGTAAAGCGTAAAGGGGTATCTTATGATGCAACGGGCAAGTCGTTTGCTGACTTTATAAACGGCAAACTTGCTGGTTTTGAGGGAGATTACGCAAACCTTGATGATTGGGAGGAACATGTTTCTGTTGCGTTTCCTGATGTTCGATTAAAACGCTATATAGAAATGCGAGGAGCAGACGCTGGAAGTGCCTTGGGGTTATGTTGCTTGCCATCGGTTTGGGTTGGTTTATTGTATGATGATGGGATTTTGTCGGATAGTTATGACATGGTGCAAAATTGGAGCCATGAGGAAGTCGACGAGCTAGCAGGGCGGGTTGCTATAGAGGGCATGCAGGCAACCTTTAGAGGGCGACTTGTGAAAGAGTGGTTAGTTGATGTTCTAAATTTGGCAGCTGAAGGCTTGAGAAGAAGAAACATCAAAGATCCGAAAGGAGATGATGAAAGACAATATCTTGAGAGTGCTTTTGAGTTGTTACAGAATGGGAAGAGCATATCTGATTGTTTAAAGATCAAGTATAAAAAGGATTGGGATGGGGATATAAAGCGAATATATGATGAACAGCGTTACGTATAGATGAGGAATGGTTGTAGAGTAAGATGTTATTAATATCGGGAACGTCAAATGAGAACTTGGCAAAGGCGATTAGCTTGTATGCAAATGAGTCGCTTGCTGCTAGGCAAGTCGATAGGTTTCGGGATGGTGAAATTTGGGTAGACATACTAGACAATGTGAGAGGGGAAGATTGTTTTGTTATTCAATCGACCTCGACGCCGGCTGACGCCCACCTAATGGAGCTACTGGTGATGATTGACGCGTTGCGGAGAGGGTCAGCTGGTAGAATAACTGCGGTTATTCCTTATTATGGTTACGCACGGCAAGATCGAAAAACAGGCGCTCGCTCGCCGATTACAGCCAAACTTGTTGCCAATTTAATCGAGACAGCAGGGGCAACAAGGGTATTAACTCTAGACTTGCATGCCGCACAAATCCAAGGCTTTTTCGAGGTGCCAACGGATAATTTATTTGCACGCCCTGTATTGATGAACGTTATCAAGAGCCATTTTCACGAGTGCATTGATGAATGCATGATTATCTCGCCAGATGTGGGCGGGGTGGGGCGAGCAAGGCAATACGCAGCCCATCTCGGGATTGATCTTGGTATTATTGATAAACGGAGACCCGTTGCAGGTGCATCTGAGGTTATGAACGTGATTGGAAAAGTACGAGATAAGCACTGCATTTTGATTGATGATATTGCCGATTCTGCAGGAACAATGTGCAATGCAGCTGATGCCATGATGGAGAAGGGGGCAAAGAGCGTTTCTGCCTA
This sequence comes from Tritonia tetraquetra, assembly GCA_030265355.1. Classification (NCBI taxonomy): domain Eukaryota; kingdom Metazoa; phylum Mollusca; class Gastropoda; order Nudibranchia; family Tritoniidae; genus Tritonia; species Tritonia tetraquetra. The sequence continues at coordinate 129,489 of JARBEQ010110874.1, read as the reverse complement.
TGTTACGCATGGTGTGTTGTCTGCTAATGCCATTGAGAACATCAATAATTCTAGGATTAAGCGATTGGTTATTACCAATAGCATTGCTCAAAGTCGTGAAATTATTACCCATCCGAAGATAGAACAGGTTTGTGTAGCAAAGCTTTTAGGAGAAGCTATCATTAGGGTGGAGGCAGGACGTTCAGTTTCATCGCTTTTTGATTATAGTGGCTTTTTCAAACTCGAAACATAGAAGTGCGGAACTTATGGCAGTAAGTATTCAAAAAGAGAACTTCAACACAGAAACAACCCTGCAATCATTCAACAATGAGAGAGAAGAAATCGGTGCCATTTGCCATTTTGTGGGAATGGTACGGGGGGGGGATGTTGCCTTTTTAGAGCTTGAACATCATGAAGATATGAGCAGCTTTGCTTTAGAGGCACTAGAAGTGCGTTTAAAAAAAGAGTATGATATTTTAGATTGTTTGCTTATTCATCGGTATGGCAAACTACGGGCAGGAGAAAACATCGTACTTGTTGCGGTGGCGTCTTCTCACCGGGAGAGTGCTTTTAGGGCAATGTGGTACGCGATGGAGACCATGAAAACGGAGATTCCTTTTTGGAAATGTGAGCATTACCATGATGGCAAAAAGAAATGGCTAACACCAAACGGTTAGTGTGTAGTGAAGTAGAATTTTTTAGGATAAAATCATGTTGCAAAAAAGACACGATAAAAAACAGGATCGATCAGATGAACACTTGGGAGAAAAACAAGCTGATTTGCTTTTGAGGAGTACGCTTGAGGCTGCAAGAAAATGCTTGCGGGGGTTGGCGTTGTTATCGAGTGATGAAAAAAACCGCGGTCTTACGCGTGGGGCAGAGAGCCTTGGGGATCAGGCAGAAAAGATATTAAAAATCAATGCAGATGATGTTGAACTTGCCAAGGAACGAGCGTTAGAAGCTGCAAAAATTCGCCGGTTGACACTTGATAGAAAACGTCTTGATGGCATGATTGATGCGGTGGGTGCCATTACTAATCTTCCTGATCCGGTTGGTTCTGTGATGGCTTCGTGGGACAGACCAAACGGTATGCATATTGATAGAGTCCGCGTGCCACTTGGGCTTGTTGGTATGATTTATGAAGCTCGCCCTAATGTTACTATTGATGCTTTGAGTTTGTGTTTAAAATCAGGCAACGGTGTTTTGTTGCGTCCTGGTAGTGATTGCGCTGGCAGTGCTAGAATTTTATTTGATGTTTTCAAACAAGGGTGGGAGAGCGAAGGTCTGGCAAGTGGCGGCATGGCCATTACCCGCAGCAATGATCGCTCCTTGGTTGGGGCGATGTTACGCGCCCAAGGCTTGCTGGATGTGATTGTGCCAAGAGGCGGGGAAAGCTTGGTTGCCCGTGTTTTACAAGAAAGTAAAGTGCCGGTTTTTGCTCATTTATCGGGGCTTTGCCATACCTATATTGATAAAGGTGCTGATTTGTCGATGGCACTGAAAGTGGTGGTAAATGCAAAAATGCGCAATACTGCTATTTGTGGAGCGGTAGAGACACTACTTGTTCATAAAGACGTTGCTTCTGAGATTTTGCCTGAGCTTTATCGCCTTCTTACTGCGCAGGGGTGTGAGTTGAGAGGATGTGATAGGAGCCTTGCTATTGTACCTGAATTCACACTTGCTAGTGAAGAGGATTGGAAAACAGAGTATTTAGATGCGGTGCTTTCGTGTTGTTTGGTCGATAGTTTGGATGATGCCATCGTCCACATTGGAAAATACGGCTCAGGACATACCGATTGTATTGTGACAGAAACCCCAGAAAACGTAAAAAAATTTATGAACGAGGTTGATAGTGCTATTGTAATGCACAATGTATCTAGCCAGTTTGCTGATGGTGGTGAGTTTGGTATGGGGGCTGAAATAGGCATTGCAACTGGTCGCTTGCACGCACGGGGACCTGTGGCACTTGAACAAATGACAACTATGCAGTATAGAGTTTCAGGCAGAGGGCAATGTCGGGATTGAATAATTGAGAAAACGTCTTGGTGTTAGTGCAGGCCATAGAGGGCTTGTTGGCATTCTTGGCGGAAGCTTTGATCCTCCTCATGATGGACACTTACACATTGCGACAAGAGCAAAAAAGGCATTGGGTGTGCGGGAAATTTGGTGGCTTGTTGCTTGGGGACATACACAGAAACAAAGAATTAATGGAGAGAATTTCCATAAAAGACTACAGCAGACCTCAGACTTTTTAGGTACACGTGCAGGACACAGAGTTTGTGACTTGGAAAAGAGACGTTTCATAAGACGAAGCCTTGATTCAGTGCGTCTAATAAGGCAAAGTAACCAAGGTATCAATTTGGTCTTTATCATGGGAAGTGACAGTTTTATTAATTTACATCAATGGTCTGATTGGCAGTTGTTTGTGAAAGAAGTTTCGATATTGGTTGTATCTCGGGATCGTTTGCTAGATAAGCGTTTACGATCTTCAAAAGTAGGGATATATTTAAGAAGGCGTTATCGTAGAATCTCCAGTATTTCAAAAGATTATTGGACACTATTGCCCACAAGGTTATTGCCGTTGTCGTCGAGTTTAATTAGAGAAAAAAAGGAGTATTAATAGGTGAAACGGGATATTATAAGTTCACGAGAGATTGCATCTAGGGTGCAAAAGGTCTTAGAAGACATGAAAGGTGATGATATCTTGGTGATCGAAATTCAAGAAATATCATCGATAGCTGATTTTCTTGTGATTGCAAGTGGTGGCGTTGGCCGCAAGGTGATTGCTATGGCGGATGCTGTTTGTGACGTGTTGCGGGAGTGCCAAGGTGCGGGAGCCGATAAACCAAAGGTTGAAGGTAGGTCTCAAGGGGATTGGGTTGTTGTTGACGGTAGTGATGTGGTGATACATTTGCAACGGTCTGAGGTGCGAGAATATTATAAAATTGAAGATATGTGGCTAGAGAGAGTAGAAAAATTTTCGAGAGGAGATGATCTTTCGACAGCAGACAATCTTTGGACAGAGAATGACGAGGAGTAGTATTGATGAGAAGTGTTTTAGATTTTTTGGGGAGTTATATCAGCAAAGACGGTGATAGCTTGATCTTTTTTGCAAGTATCGCGATTCTATGGTTTTTGCTGTTACCCTTTATTGTAAGCGGGCTACGAATAATCATCATGTGGCTTCTGGGGCAGAAAAGAGGCGGTGATGTGGCACTTTATATTCGTCGTCGAATTGGTTCAAGTTTATGTTTGATGGGTTTTGGTTTCTTTTTGTTACTTGGTGCACCTGTTGTTGCTGTCGAATATATCGAAACGATCTATTTTCGGATAATCGTTACTTTCATGATAATAGCTGGGGTGGTGTTTGCACTTATCCTGGTGGAGCATTTCTTCTTACAAAAAATTTCACAGTGGACAACACTTCCTTTGCATTGGTGTGATAAGGTTTTGTATGGAATCACGATGTTCCTTGGCATTACCATTATCCTAGATTACTGGGGGCTGGCGATTGCACCGATATTAGGTGGTTTTGGTCTAATTGGTATTGCGGTTGGTCTTGGTGCACAGGATATGTTCTCTAACTTGATTGCGGGTATTTTGATTATTATAGAGAAACGCCTTGCTGAGGGAGACGTTATTGAAGTAGATGGCACAGTTGGTACGGTAAAACGGATAGGCTTGCGCTCTACATTGCTTGAGCAATTTGATATGACACCGTGCTATGTACCCAATGCAATGATAGCAGGGGCGATTACCAGCAATCACACAAGGAGATTGCACCGCCGTATTATATGGACACTGGGCTTAGAATACGCAACAAGTGCAAAAGAGTTGCGAGCTATACGAGAAGACATTTCCAGTTATTTGCAGAGAAGCGACGATTTTTTGTCTGCTGATGAGGCAACTTGCATGGTTCGGTTAAGCGAATTTGCAGATTCGTCTGTAAACATTTATGTTCATTGTTTTGCAAAGACCCCTGATTTTAACGAATGGATGCGTGTAAAAGAGGATTTGTTATTGAGTATAAAAGAAATTGTAGAGGATACGCACGGTGCGTCCTTTGCCTTCCCAAGTATGACAGTTTACAAAGGTAGTGATGGTACAGCTCCCCAAAAAGCATAAGGTACTTTTCTAATGTTGGGTTTGAGTAGCTTTTTATACGGTTTATGGCGTCTGCGGATACTTTATAAGTGGAACTGTGGCTGGGTTTTTAAAAGGCTTGGTGTAGAGCTTTTTGTTCGAATACTTTTGCAAGTGCTGGGAGGTGGTGCTTCATCGCGTTTGTGTGGTTCTAAGCGTGAGGGAGAGCGTTTATGTTGCGCTTTGGTGGAGATGGGTCCAAGTTTTGTTAAGTTTGGGCAAGCTCTTTCGGTTCGCTCTGACCTACTAGGAGAGTTTGCAGAAGATCTCACATTATTACAGGATGGGATTGAAGGCTTCTCTTTTTTAGAAGTGGAGAAAATCATTGAAAAAAGTTTAGGCGGGGAATGGCAACATTTTTATGAGTGGATAGAAAAAACACCAGTGGGTTCTGCATCTGTTGCACAAGTTCACAAGGCACAGACAAAAGAAGGCGATACCGTTGCGATAAAAGTTTTGCGCCCAGGAATTATTGAACGTTTTCGTAAAGACATTAATCTATTTTATCTTTTGGCAAACTTATTGGAATTTCTATCGCCACAAATCAAGCGTAGAACCGACCTTCATCGGATTATCGAAGAGCTCGAGCATTGGACAGCAGGAGAACTTGATTTTAGAAAAGAGGCCGCTTGTGCAACAGAGCTAAAACTCAATTTTAAGGGAGACAATCGCTTTTTTGTACCAGAGGTATATTGGGAGCTAACCAGCAGAGAGGTTCTAACCCTCACTTGGATAGAAGGGGTTCGTATTGATGATAAAGAAGGGCGTAGGAAATTTGGAGTAGATGACAATATTTTGCTAGAAAACTGTGCAGACATTTTCTTTTTGCAGGCGTTTCGAGACGGGTTTTTCCATGGCGACTTGCATCCTGGCAACATATTTGTTGATAGTGCTGGTAGATTGTGTCCTGTGGATTTTGGGATCATGGGACGGATAGATCATCGATTCCGACGTTTTTTGGGCTTTACGTTATCAAGCTTTTTGCGGCGTGATTACGACGGACTAATAGAAGCACACAGAGAAGCCGATATGATACCAGCAGGCGTTGATGAGCAGGCGTTTAAGCACGCTCTTATGAGCATAGGAGAGCCAAGTTTTCGTAAAATGGGGGCAGATATCTCGATAGCACACCTGCTTGCTGGTATGATAAGTATCTTTAGAGAGTTTCAAATCAAACCAAAAATTGAGTTGTTGTTGCTTGATAAGACCATGTTAATGGCAGAAGGTGTTGGCAAAAAACTCAATCCATCGGTTAATATATGGAGCACTGTGATGCCCTCCATGGAAATTTGGTTGCTGCGAGAAAAGCAAAGCAGTTTTAATTTTCTGGGAAGAGTAAAACGCTGGCAAGAGCGATTGGATAAATTGGGTACAATCGTTGATAAAGAAAGCAAATCGGGCGACGCTTCGAAAAGCATACCGATCGCTGAAAGCAATTTGCCGGCTATGGAAAAGAGTCTCAATAGGGAAGTTTTGCTATGGCTTGCTGTTGTTGGGCTGTCGTTTGTAGTTGGGGCGTTGGTTGGCTAGTGTCTGTTGTTTCGCTTACTACAGCTGTTTCTAGCACTGGTTGTTGGTTGTCAACTATCGATTTTTGTAATTTTTTGATAGTACGGTTTGCTCGAATTAGTTGTAATCTGATTTTAAGAAGCTTGATTGCAACGACTATTCCGCCAAATACCATGCCGATAAGCAGAGCCATAAGGGTTGGAATATAGAGCGGCATCGTGATATTATACTCAAATGGCCAAAGCGTAAAGCTTGCGGGAACATCGTTGGAAACTGCGAATACAATAGCAACAATAACAAGACAAAGTACCAGTAAACGGATGATAAAATTCACGGTTCTATCTAACTAAAAATGAAAAATATAACAAATAAAAATTAAGCATAGCCGATGCAAAGGTAAGGTCAAGCCGTTTCTTGTAAGACAATATATTGAGCAAGTGCGACAGTTTCTTCAATGGTACTGGTAAATTTGAAAATTTCCTGATCTTGCGAAGGTAAAAATCCAGCCTCTACCATGCACTCAAGCATCTTTTGTAAGTGGTGCCAGTACTTATCGTGATCAAAAATAATAATGGGGGCTTTTTTACGATGAATAAGGCCAAGTTGGATGCCAGTAACGATTGTAAAAAATTCGTCCAGAGAACCGATACTACCAAATGATAGGATAAAAACATCGCTGGTATCAAACATCTCGCGTTTGCGTTCGTCCATAGACGGAACTACGTGAACGTTGGTGCCACCAAGTATTCCTTCTCGTTTCATAAGAAATTCTGGTATTATTTGATAAACCTCCCCCCCTTGTACTAGAGCAGTTTGGGTTACCTCATGCATGATGCCAGAGCCACCGCCACCGCCTGTAAGTATTCCAAAATTTTCCTCAACTAGTGCAGAGGTAAGATTTCTTGCAACGAGAAGATAATCATCTCGCAACTTTTCTACAGGCGGGCGGTGTCCACAAAAAAAACACGCAATAGGGCGGTTTTCCTGATAATCTTTACGATTCCATGCTCTCATCAAACGCCTTTTAGCTTAGCGAATTGCCTTGAGATATAAAATGGCAGAGAGAGAAAATTTGTTGTTTCCCTTCACCAGACAAACGATTGTAGTAGTGAATGAGTTTAAGAGTCTCGTTCGAAGTAAGTGGATCGTTTGTAGCTGTTGTAGGCTTCATCAAATCAGTTTCAGCTGTGCTTGAACGCAAAGAATTAGAAGAAGCGGTTGTTTCAGCTTCTTCATTTGGCAGTTCATGGAAGAAGAAACTAATCTCTACGCCAAGAATTTGGGAGATGTCATAAAGTCTACCTGCACCAATACGGTTAAGGCCTTTTTCGTATTTCTGAACTTGTTGGAATGTAATGCCAACCCCGCCTGCTAAATCAGATTGGCTCATCTTCAGAATTTTTCTTCGAAGCCTGATACGTTCGCCAACGTGAATGTCTATGGGGTGCGGGATTTTGACATGCTCGTTAGGTTTATCTTCGTTGTCAAAGCTTGTTTCTATAGTACTGTATTTTTCTGTTACGCTCATAGTGAGTTTTCCTTTTCCAGTTTCTAGTTTTATTCGATGGTCTTTGTGCTTCAAGAAAAAATTGCTAAAACATCTACGCCTAAAACATGTATGCATGTATGTTTGTGCGGAGGTGTTATTTAAAAATAAAGCAACGAAATTCAAGTACATAAAACATGATGTTTTAACCCAAAGCATCCTGCAACCTTAAGTATACATTATCTTAAGAACAATAAAAAAGGTCGATAAATATCTCACAACCTTGTTACAAAACTTGATAGATTGTTCTTGATACTTGAACTCTATTATACAACTTCTAATAAGTCTTTAAATTCTTACAAGGAGCAATACATATGACAAGGATGTTAACAGATGAAAAGTGCAAAAACAAGTGCTTTAGACATTGAGAATAGTGCCTAATACTACAAAACTTTTTTCGGATAATAGCGACAAAGTTTTACAATAAAAATGCTTGTATGTGTTGAATTTTATAGGTTTGCAAAGGTTCAAAGGGGCTTTCATGCAAAAAGAAGAATAAAAATATTAGGACGCAAAAAGTTTATTTCTGGCGATTTCACCGATAGATAGGGTGAAAAAGTGATGATACGGTAAATTGATTAAACTTAAACATGAAACGTGAAGGCGAGTGAATGATCAAAACTAACGTGATGTAACGAGCCAATAGCAGGCAGATAGTACCCTGGTACTTTGGCGTGTAGGTGTAGGGGCTGACCAGTTTCTGATATGCTGGAAAGGTGGATGAGGGAAGTTCTGCCTTGGAAGCGAGTTGTCATGACTTGACCAATACCGGGTTTTACATATTGATCCTTTGCAGGGATTAGCTGCAGAGCCTCTGGGCGGACAATGAGACAGACCTCTGAAAGAGATTCTGATTGGTGTTTTTGTTGGTGATAGGGCATTGATCCAAAAGCAGATACAAAACTATTGTTTCGGATGGATCCAGTGATACGATTGACTTCTCCAAAGAACGCGGCAACATAGGCAGAGCTAGGATTGTAGTAAAGGGACGCAGGTTCGCCGTGCTGTGCGATTTTGCCGTCTGCTGTCATTAGCGCGATAGTATCTGCTATATACATGGCTTCTTCTGGATCATGGGTAACCATTACAACGGTTGCGTTGGTCTGCTTGAGTAGGTGAAGGGTGTTGTCTCGTACTTGTTCTCGCATACGAAGATCAAGGCTGGAGAATGGCTCGTCCATGAGAATAACTTTAGGATCAAACGCCAAAGCTCTAGCAAGTGCTACCCGTTGCTGTTCACCGCCTGATACTTGGTGTGGATAGGTATCAATAAGCGAGCTAATACCAGTTTTGATAAGCAATTCTTCCAGTCGCGGCATCTGTTTATTTTTAGGAACATGGCGCATTGCCAGTAGAATATTACCGCCAACAGTAAGGTTGGGAAAGAGTGACGGTTCTTGAAATACCATGCCAATTTTTCTGAGTTCTGGTTGCGTAAAGAGTTGCTGATCTTCGTTCACGGGATTAGAAAAAAGATGGATAGAGCCTGTGGTGATAGTTTCGAGTCCTGCAATAATTCTTAATAATGTCGATTTGCCACAGCCTGATGGGCCAAGGAGACAACACACTTGCCCTTGTTCAATATCCAGAGACAAATTATGGATGGTATGCTTTTGTCGATAAGGGTATTGGTGGCATAGCCTCTTGATCACAAGTGCTTTTTGCTGTGGTTTGCTGGCGGTTATTTTATAGTCAGGTTGTTTTCTCATGCAATCGTAGTTTTTATCGTGTTTTCTAATAAGTAGGCATGAAGATGATGTTCGAAGCTATTTTATTAAACATTTGCCCGAGAGATAAGGCAAGGTTAAAAGATGGTTACATGGTTAAAAGACGAGGTAAGGTTAGAAAGGCGTGAAAAATAAATGTTGTAGAAAAGAGAGAAGTAAGGTTATAATTGTTGCGATTTGATGGTTTGTACTGTAACAAGAGCATGAATTGATAGCGTGAGCATTAAACAAGCTAGTCTATGATAAATTTAGTTTTTAGAATATATAAACAATATAGCACGTGAGAGAAATGAATGCCAAGAGATAAGCGAAATAGCTTTACAGCAGATGATTTAAAAAGAGCAGAAGTTGGCGGTCTTTTTTCTCTGAAATCGCCGCGTCTTCCAGGTTGCCCTATCCGGATGCTGGATCGCATTGTTGATGTTAGCGAAACTGGGGGCAGCAACAACAAAGGCTACGCGATAGCAGAATTTGATGTGAGGGAAGATGCATGGTTTTTTGCAACCCATTTTGCAGGCGATCCTGTTATGCCAGGATGTTTGGGAGTAGACGCTTTGTGGCAACTCTTAGGTTTTTATTTAGGTTGGCTTGGTCATGAAGGTCGGGGTCGAGCATTTGGTGCGGGAGAAGTTAAATTCAAAAACCAAGTATTACCAGAGGCAAAGCTTTTACGTTTTTGCATTGATATTCGTAAAGTGATATCCAGTCCAATGGTTTTGGGAGTGGCAAGTGGTTCGCTAGAGATAGACGGCGTTCTTGGTACGCAGGTGAAGGATATGCGTGTGGGTCTGCTGAATGATGTCTAAATTTGTAGCATCATTTTGGATAAGTTCAATAGATTTGGAGGTTATGGTAGATAATGAGTAAAAGACGCTGCGTAGTTACAGGTATGGGTATGATAAGCAGTATCGGTATTGGTATTGATGAAACAAGACAAGCCCTGATAGATGGTCGCTCTGGGATTACCACTCAAGAAGATTTTGTGAATTTTGGTATGCGTTCTCATGTGGGTGGTAAGCCAGTCATTAATGTGAATGAGCATATCGACAGAAAAAGATTGCGCTTTATGGCCGAGGGGGTTGCTTATAATCTGCTCGCTCTTGATGAAGCACTCGAGATGTCTGGTCTTAGCGAAAAGGAACTACATAGTGAGCGTACAGGTCTTGTGATGGGTTCAGGTGGGCCATCTACTCGCAATGTGTACGATGCTCATAATGATGTCCGGGAAAAAGGGGCGCGCAAAATATCACCGTTTTTGGTGCCACGAGTAATGTCATCAAGTAACTCAGCAGTTCTTGCAACCTACTACGGTATTCGCGGTATTAACTATTCGATCACCTCCGCTTGTGCCACTAGTGCACATTGCATTGGTCACGGGGTGGAGCTTATCCAGATGGATAAACAGGATGTCGTGCTAGCAGGCGGCGGCGAGGAAATCTCATGGAGTATGGCAATATTCTTTGATGCGATGCAAGCGCTGTCCTCTCAGTATAATGATGCACCAGATAAGGCTAGTCGTCCTTTTGATAGTGCTAGAGATGGGTTTGTGATTGCTGGGGGCGGCGGTGTGGTTGTCTTAGAGGAATATGAACGGGCAAAAGCAAGAGGTGCCAATATTATTGCTGAGATTGTTGGCTATGGTGCAACATCAGATGGTTTTGACATGGTTCAACCCTCTGGTGATGGTGCTGTTCGATGCATGAAAAAGGCTCTTGAAGGATTTGAAGGCAAAGGCGTTGCTCCGATTGATTATATCAATGCTCATGGAACATCTACACCTGTTGGGGATGACAGAGAACTTGAAGCTGTCAGCAAGGTGTTTTCGTCTGGCAGTTCAGTACCTTATGTTGGGTCAACAAAATCGCTTACAGGTCACTCTTTAGGAGCAGCGGGTGTGCAGGAAAGTATCTATAGTTTGTTGATGATGCAGGGAAGTTTTATTTCGCCAACAATCAATCTTGATAATCGGACAGATATTGCACCTGATATCAAAGTTTGTGGTGAGCGATTGGATGGTATTGAGTTGAATACGGTGATGTCGAATAGTTTCGGTTTTGGTGGAACCAATGCAAGCTTAATTTTCACTCGAGAAACAAAATAATGACGCTATGAGGTCTTTGGCATGTCGAATTTATTTGTAGGTAAGCGTGGCGTTATCATTGGCGTGGCTAGTGAGTCTTCAGTTGCATGGAAGATTGCACGTAGTCTGTTTGATGCAGGGGCAGAGATAGGTTTTGGGTGTCAGGGGGCGGCACAGATAGAACGTTGTCAATCTGTATTGGATAAACACGGTAAGTCTGAAAGTTTTATATGGGCTTGTGATCTGGGCGATGACGGTGACATTGAACGATTGTTTCAGGAGGTCGCGAAGAAGTGGGATAAAATCGATTTCGTTGTTCATGCGGTTGCGTATACAGATAGAGAAGAACTTCGTGAACCTTATGTTGAGACGAGTAGGGAGAATTTCGAGAAGACTTTATCGATATCGGCTTATTCATTTACGCGTGTGGTTTACCACGCAAAAGATCTAATGGGAGAGGGTGGTAGCCTACTAACTTTGACCTATATTGGGGCAAACAAGGTGGTTCACGGTTACAATTTGATGGGGGTTGCGAAAGCTGCATTAGAAGCAAGTATTCGTTATTTGGCTTTTGATGTTGGCACGGCAGGTATTCGTGTGAACGGCTTATCAGCAGGGCCTGTAAAGACGATTGCTGGCAGAGGTGTTGCAAATGCTCGGTTTATTTACCAATGGCAAGGCCAACATTCTATCATGAAGCGTAACATTAGTGCAGAAGACCTTGGTGGTTCTGCTTTGTATTTGTTATCTGATTTATCATCGGGAGTAACTGGAGAAATTCATTATGTGGACACTGGCTACCATGCTGTGGGTATGGTTAGTGGCTCTAGTCACAAAACTTGAAGGAAGCTTTTTTGAGATGGTAAAATGGCTTTTAAGGCTATGGTTCATCGGAGTTATTTTCTTGACTTTTTCTGTTGCGAATGTGCAAGCTCAGGGCGAGCTAGAATTTGAGACGGGCATGTTATTTCCTGATTTGGTGGTTGTAAAATTTTTTTCGACATTGATGGAACATGATCTTCGGGCGATGGATCGGTTGTTCTTAGAGAACAAAGCGGTTAATTTTGTGATTAATGGTGAAAAGTATGAGGGATTGCCTGAGATTAGAGCATATATTCAGCACTGGCTTTCATTGGAGAAGGTCGACTTATTTGTGCAGATTGATAGCATTGAGGTTCGTTCTCGGACTGCCAATGTGGGCGGGGGTATAAAGGGTGAATTGTTGGACTTAACAACGGGTCTCTCGAAGCACGTTATTTGGGAGGTTGATGGCACGCTAGGTCCGTGCGGTGAGCGTGAAGAACATTGGTGCTTGCGGGAATTGGTGGTTTCAGAAAGAGAGAACTAGTGGAAGAAGAAAACGAAGATGATCGCCATGCTCGTAAAATGCGAGCCAAGAAGGCTGCACGAGATAAGATACTAGCGACAAAGACCCAAGAAAAGGGCTTGCTGATTGTGCATACAGGCAAAGGCAAAGGCAAGACTACTGCTGCCATGGGGATGGTTGTTAGGGCATTAGGGCAGGGGATGAAGGTTGGTATTGTACAATTTGTGAAGGGTGTTTGGGATACTGGTGAACGTAGAATTTTAGAAAAATTTTCGGACAAGTGTCATATACGTGCAATGGGAGAGGGCTTTACATGGGATACACAAGATCTTGCAAGAGACAAACAGGCAGCTTATCAGGCATTAAAATTTGCAAAAGAAATGATAGCGGATCGTTCTAACGGTATGATATTATTAGATGAGATAAACATTGTATTGCGTTACGGATACATCACAGCAGAACAGGTTTTAGATGTGATAAATTCAAGAGCTCCGATGCAACATGTTATACTTACAGGCCGCAATGCTCCTGATTTACTGATAGAGCACGCTGATTTGGTAACAGAAATGACGCAAATAAAGCATCCGTTCAGGGCAGGGGTTAAAGCACAGAAGGGAATAGAATTTTGAGATATCTGCTAATTGTATTGTTGGTCTTTTTGTTTTCCTGTGCTCCCAAAGTAAATACAGTTTTATGGCAGGATACTGTTGTGAGCGAGGCTGTATTAACTTTGAACAATCTGTTGATAGACCAAGAACGAGGAAAGCGGGTGCGTGATTTTCTGGAGAACGCAAAAGCAATCTACATAGAAACTAGCAAAACAGCAGTTGGTCTGTTCTTAAGTGTAGAGGGTGGACATGGTTTGCTTTTGGTAAAGGGTAAGAATGGTCGTTGGTCTAGCCCGGCTTTTATGCATTCGGTAGGTTTGGGGGTGGGTTTACAGCTTGGAATAATGAACGAGCGTTCGTTGACTTTTTATCTTACCAACAAGTCGTTGTTAACCGTTATGAGCGGGAGTAGTTTTTCAGGTGGCGTCGGGTTTAGAGGGGCGTTTATTGATCAAGGTGAGAGTGCAACAAGTGCTGTAAGCCAAACAACTGAAAACGATATTGTTGTCTTTGGAGCGGGTAGTGGTATGTATGTTGGTGTATCGGCAAAAGGGTTGACTTTGACTTTCGACAAGGAATTGAACAACAAATTTTACAATACCCCTGATACAACACTCAAAGGTATTCTTCTTGATGGCAGGGCAGAAAACCCCTCAGCCAAACCGTTGCTGGATCGTTTGAATAGCTTGACTGGTCAATAATTAATCTTTTTGAGCGTCATCCATAAGTTGCTGAGCCGCATTGCGGGCACTCTCGTTTACTTGTGTGCCTGATATCATCCGTGCAATATCCTCGATACGCTCTGTAGGCTTTAACTGTCGAATGGTTGTTAGGGTATTTTGCAGATTTTTTTCAACAAGAAAATGGGTATCTGCACAAGCAGCCACTTGCGGGGCGTGGGTTATTGCCATTACTTGAGCGTGTTTTGATAGTTTTTTCAGTCTTTTGCCAAGAATAGCGGCTGTTTTTCCGCCAATTCCTGAGTCTATTTCGTCGAAGATGATCGTGGTATTTTCAAGAGAACTTGCAAGGGTGGATTGTATGGCAAGCAATAGGCGATTGAGTTCCCCGCCAGAGGCAATACTTGCAAGAGGTCCAGGTTCTCTGCTTGGTGTAGTTGATAGCAAAAAGACGATATTTTCTGTACCGTGAGTGCTCCAGTCTTTTTCTTCAAGGTGTGTAATCGCTACTTTAAACACACACTTTCCCATTGCCAGTTCAGAAAGCTCGGCTGTGATCAGCTTTTGTAGTTGGCTTGCTGCTTTTTCTCTGATTTTGTGGAGTTCTTGAGTGGCGGTGATGTAAACGGTTTTGGCTTTTTGGGCCGCTTCTTGCAGTTTCAGTTCAAAGTCTCCAGCTTCCTCAAACGATAGCACTTGTGTTCTTAAGTTTTTATGAAATTGAACAATATCATTGCCATTAATGCGATGCTTACGGGTAAGCTCACGTAAATCATAGAGGCGATCTTCTAGTTCGGGGAGATTTTCGATTTCTGATATTAGTTCTTGTGCTTCACTTTTTAAAAGATCGGTTGCGGTTAGTAGGTTTTCTTTGCCTGTATTGATAAGCTGCTGGATCTCTGTTTGTTGCTGCGAGGCAAGAGGCGTTTCTAACATACGCGACACACGTTCTATAACGGGCATAGCCTCTTCATCAAGAAGTGCGTAGGCTTGGTTCATTCTTTCGATAAGCGTGGCAGCTTTTTTTAGGAAAGGTAGGCGTTCTTCAAGGGTTTCCCATTCGTTCTCTTGAGGGTCTATTTTGTCGAACTCTTGCAGATAAAAACCTAGCGTTTCGTGTTGCTGTTGGTGTTGATCTTTAGTGGCAAGATAGCTATCTAGAGCGGATTGTTGCTGTTTCCAACTTTGATAGAATTCTTGAATTTTTTGAGTATCTGCTTTGGCAAAAATATCAAGAAGCTGGCGGTGTTTTGAGCTACTTAAAAGCCCAAAAGGATCAAACTGCCCTTGGATAACCAGTAAAGTTTCCTTTAGTTTTTCAAGTAAGGGGATACTCACTAAAACATCATTTACGCGTACTCTGGATCTACCTGATCGTGGTATTTCTCTGCGGATAATGATTTCGTCATCAAAGGGGATATGGTGTTCTTCTAGAAGCGTTAGTGTTGGCTTGTGGTGTTGCTTTTTGACGGTAAAAACAAGGGTGATGGTTGCGTGAGATTGATTGTTTAGAATAAGATTGGTTGTTGCTTTTGCTCCGAAGGCCAATTGAATTGCATCAATGATGATAGATTTGCCCGCACCTGTTTCGCCTGTTAGCACGTTGAGCTCACGGGAGCAATCGATCTCAACTTCTTGAAACAAGAGAAAATTTTGGATAGAGATAAGAGATAGCATGCTAGGTACTCAGCAATTGTCCTTTGAGCAGTTTGGGAGAATGCGGTAGAACACCCATTGCACGTTTGATAAAACGTTCTTTCAGAAATGGGGTATTTTGCATTGTTCGCAAGCTGATGGCTCTAAGGAAATGGAGTGATGAACGATTATTATCAAAGATTCGGTGGGATAAATCAGTGAAGGCTGTAAGGGCTAGTATATCGAATTTTCGCAAGTTTTGGTAATCGGTTAAGATGTGTTGTTGTCCGAAATCTTGTCCGTTTTGATGGCCTTCTACGATAATTTGAGCAAGTGTTGCAACGTCTCTAAGACCAAGATTGAGGCCTTGCCCTGCAACGGGGTGGATAACGTGGGCTGCATCGGCCACAAGTGCAACACGCGGTGCAATAAGAGATTTACTACGTAAACGGAAAAGAGGGTACGAAAAACGCGTTCCGGTCAGTTTAATCTCGCCAAGTCTACCTGCAACTCGTTGCTCGATAAACTGCAGAAACGTTTTCTCGTCTTGTTTAATCAGCATTTCTGCTTCACGCAGGGCGTGTGAAATCACAATGTTTGAGCGGTTTTTTGTCATGGGTAGCACAGCAAAAGGTCCTTTAAAGGTGTAGAGCTCGTCTGCGTGGTGCTGGTGATTTTGCGAGTGCTGAATAGAGCAGACAATTGCATTTTGAGGGTAGCGATGCATAGGAGAATCAATTTGTGCTAATTTTCTTATGGTTGAGTTGGCACCATCTGCACCGATAAGCAGTTGGGCTGTAAGTGATAAACCGTTTGAGGTTTTTACCGTAATTTGGCTTTCTTGCGTATCGATCTCAGAAACAATGGCATTTGTAAATAGTTGCACGGGCGAAAGGGTGGCTGTACGCTCAAGAAAAAGCTTCCGCATGATTTGGTTTTCCATCACGTAGCCAAAGGCTTTTGCAGGTGGTTGGATGTCCGAGGTATAAAAGGTAATTTGATTATCAGGCGAAAAATTTGTTACTGGTCGTTGTTGCCTTATACCGATGGATTCTATCGGATTTGCTGCGTTTTTGTCCCAAAGTTCAAGAGCCGATAACATCTTCACAGAGCTTGCTGATATAGTCGTTGCTCTTCCATCAAAATTGGCTTGTAAATCTTTCTCAAGATCTTTTTTTGCCTCAAGCAGGGCTACTCGCAGATTGCTCTTTGCTAGTGCGTTTGCAAGCGTTTGTCCTGCAAACCCTGCTCCTGCAATAATGAGATCAAATTGTTTGGTCATGATTACTAGGGTTTCTTGATGCGTATTCTCTGGCAAGTAACGAAAACATAATGTGATTTTGCCAGACGTTGTTGATACAGAGATATTCTCTGGCAAGACCTTCTACTTTAAAACCACATTTTATAAGTAGAGAAAGACTAGGTTTATTGTTAGGCATGCAAGCTGCAGAAATTCGATTAAGAGATAAACCATAAAAGGCGTGATCAAGCATTAAATAAATAGCTTCTGTCATAAAGCCCCTTCGGGTGTGGGGAGTACCTATCCAATAGCCTATCTGACCAGTCATACAAGCACCATAGCGAACGTTGTGCAAAGTAATTCCTCCTGCAAGTTTTTTATCAGTCAGGCTGTAGATAAAATAATGAAAAGCAGAACGATCATTCCAACAGGTATCAATATACTCAATGCGCTTTCTAAAGCCTCTTGGAGAGGCAGATAAATTGTTCCAAGCAGGTTCCCACGGCACAAGGTGTTCTTGGCTGATAGTACGCAGGTTGCACCATTCCTCCTGTGCGTCCAAATTTGGACGCTGCAGTTCTATCAAATCACCAGAGATGGTGTTGTAAATGCTTTTTTTACGAGAAAAATCGAACATTGGAGAAAAATAAAAGAGAAATCATGCAACAAACCTCATCCGAATTTTATCAGGCGCTTCAAGATTAGCAAGAGGTCCAATTGCTGCAAGTGTGGGTGGGTTTTTTAGCATGTTGCTACAAACTTTTGTAATCGCTTGTTTATCGACTGCATTGATTTCGTCCATGATCTCTTGGGCAGATCGCGCTTTGCCATATACAAACAGATGGTTGACTAGCCGCTGAGAACGTGCAAAAACTGATTCTTGTCCCATTAACAAACCAGCTTTAAACTGTAATTTGGCTCGTTCAATCTCTTCTTCTGATATGTCGTGGGTCATTTTACAAATTTCTTCTCCCAAAACTGGTATCAGTTCTTTGATAAGATTAGGGCCTGTACCCGCATAAACTGAGAAGTCACCAATATCATTGTAAGCTGTGTGGTGAGCACCTACACTATAAACAAGACCACGTTTTTCGCGTATTTCCTGAAATAAACGAGAAGCCATCCCGCCGCCTAAAATTTGTGCCATGATTGCCGCAGCCCAATGCGTGGGTGATGAACGGGCAGGAGACGGAAAACCAACAACCAAATGAATTTGTTGGGTGTCACGTTCTTCTCTAAAATCACCGCCTGTATAATGTGCTTTGGTATAGTCAGGAGAATCGCTATTAGGGATGCTACCCATCTGTTTTTCAACAAGAGAAACTAATTCTTCGTGATCAACCTTACCGCTTGCAGCAACAATCATATTGGTAGGCTGATAATGTGCAGAGATAAAGTCAATAAAATGATCTCTTGTCATATTCGAAACGCTTTCTACAGTGCCAAGAATAGGGTTGCCAAGAGGTTGGTTTGCAAAGGCTGTTTTTTGAAAATGATCAAATACCAGGTTATCGGGGCTATCGTAATTTCGACCGATTTCTTGCAAGATGACGCCCCGTTCTTTTTCAATTTCTTGGGTTTCAAAAGTCGAGTTTCGCAAGACATCAAACAAAATATCACAACCAAGTTTTAGATCTTGGTGCAAAAGACGAACAAAATAAGCAGTGCTCTCAAAGCCCGTGTAGGCGTTCATATGTCCTCCCACATCTTCAATCGCTTGCGCAATCTCAAGAGCATCTCGTGATTTTGTGCCTTTGAAAGACATATGCTCAAGGAAATGGGCAACCCCATGTTCATGATCTTTTTCAAAGCGCGCACCAACACCAACCCAAATGCCAAGTGAAACTGACTCAACATCGTTCATAAACACAGAACCGACCCGTAAACCGTTATCAAGCGTTGTAATTCTAGGTTCAGACATATTCGAAATCTTTCAAGAAGTAGTGATGTAAGGAACGTATTTGCAGCAAAGTTGGCGTGTCCAGCGTGTGATAGTTCGTAGGTTATAGTGTATCACATTTTTTCTTGTTCTGACAAACAGTACCCAAAGGGATAGTAGGTACTTTCAATGGGGCATTTCATATAAAATCGTGGGGTACTTGCACATCTTTGTGGATAAAATGCCCAGCAACAAGATACTCAATAAAGTAAATGTAATCATCTTTAAGTTCAAAGGAAAAATTTGTTTCAATACCTACGGCAATATTTTGGAGTTCTTTGATAGAAAACCTGTGAGAAGTTCTGTGCTTGATACCGCAAGCCTTCAATCACGTAGCGGCATTGTGTAAGGTAAGGGCTTGGATTTGAAGAGAGATTATAGCATTTATAGCTTTGTTGGATGGTTGTAATAGGGCTTGAGAGTTCGCGAACATTGCTACAGGCAGAGAATAATATTGCAGCAATATAGAACAAGGAGGGGTACAAGGATTGAGGGGCTTTACCGATGGGTAATTGCATGCTGGATATGTTGTAAGACTGAAGGCGTATCATTTGGAAGAGAAACGTATTTTTCTGGCAAGGTATAAAGACTTTTTAAGTTTTGAGGAAGCTCAAATGATCCGATAATAGCTTTTTTGATGGTATCTGGAAACTTTGCGGGGTGGGCTGTCGCAAGAGCAATGGTTGGAATATCAGGGTTTTGTTTGATTGCTTCTTCGCCAGCTTTTATAGCAATTACGGAATGAGGGTCGAAGATAGTATCGTATTTTTCGTGGTAGAATTTGATAGCGTCAATGGTGTCGCTATCTGAGAGGGTGAAGGCATCAAAATTTTGTTGTAGTGCCTTGTGAACTTTGGGAGAAAGTGCAACAATTTTTTGGTTCTCTTGTTGTTCGAGTGTTTCTCTTGTGTAAATAGCATCATTGCCAGAGAGAAGGTAAATCAATCGTTCAAAATTACTGGAAACTTGAATATCCATGCTAGGAGAGAGCGAGGGCATGACACCTTGTATGTGGGCTTTTCCAGTATTTTGGAGGCGAGCGAGTATGTCATTATGGTTGGTAGCAATGATAAGCCTGTGGATTGGTATCCCCATTGATTTGGCAACAAATGCTGCAAAAATATTGCCAAAGTTTCCACTAGGAACGGCAAAATTTACAGGGTTTTGTTTCACTGAATTTTGGGAATCACTACTCCTTAGTGCGGCAAATAGGTAATAGACAACTTGGGCAAGGATACGTCCCCAATTTATCGAATTTACAGCAGAGAGGGACGCTTGGTGTGCCGTCGCAAATTCTTGGAGATCTTTACCGTGAAGTAGCTGTTTTACAATTTTTTGGCAATCATCAAAAGTACCCTGAACGGCGATGTTGTGGATATTGGGGGTATGCACTGTTGTCATTTGCAGACGTTGAACTTCTGACGTCCGGTTTTCTGGGTGGAGCATAAAAAGGGTAATCTCAGGGATATCTTTGCAAGCATGAATAGCGGCAGATCCAGTGTCGCCAGAGGTTGCACCAATGATAATAAGGCGTCGGTTGGTGCCTTTTAACAAATGCGAAAAGAAGCCACTAAGCGTTTGCAAAGCAAAGTCCTTGAAAGCAAGTGTCGGCCCGTGAAATAGCTCTAGCACAGAAAGGTTGCTGTGCAAGGGAACAAGCGGTGCAACAAGAGGGTGCTCGAATTTTTGATAACTTTCAGCAGTAATGCGAGAAATCACATCATTAGCAAGTTCGCCATCTATAAAAAGACCAAAGACAAAAGCTGCAAGCTCAGGGTAATTGTAACGACCAATAGTACGCCATTGATCATCTGTAATTACGGGGAATTTTTCAGGGAGGTATAGCCCTTTATCTTCTGCTAGCCCGCCAAGTATAGCTTCTTTGAAGGAGCGATTGTTATCAACTCCTCTTGTAGAGTGGTATTTCATAAGGCTGTAACACGGTTATATCGATAAGCGTAAAAGCAGAGTGCAAAACCGATGATTATCATGGGTAGGGACAAAACTTGCCCAGACGAGATAAAAATATTAGAGGTAATGGGTACGTACCAATCAGGTGTTCTAAAGAATTCGATAAACGTTCGGGCAATGCCGTAGCCTGCAATAAACAAACCAGTTTGAAAGCCAATATAAAGCCGAGATTTTGTCAAAAGAGTGACAGAGAAAAGGAAAATAAACAGTAAAATACCTTCAGCAAAAACCTCATACAATTGGCTTGGATGCCTTGGTTGCTGATCAACCCAGGGAAAGATCATTCCAAAATCTGCAAAGGTTGGTCTGCCCCAATGTTCGCCGTTAACAAAATTGGCGGCACGTCCAAACGCAATCGCAATAGGAACAAAAACAGTGGTGGTATCTGTCATCATAAGAAAAGAGAATTTTTTATATTTTGCGTAGAGAATACCTGCTGTAAATATTCCAATAAAAGCACCATGAAAAGCCATGCCTCCCTTCCATACAGCAAAAATCTCAAGAGGGTTTGCTAGGTAGTAAGCTGGCTCGTAAAAGAGAACAAAGCCTAGCCTGCCACCAATAACGATGATGATAATGCAAGCGGTAAGGGTGTCTTGAAAATACGCTACTTTAAGCGAGGAACTCTGTTTTTGTGCAAGCCAAACGGAGCCTTGATAAACCGCAAAGAAACCAAAAGCATAGGAAAGCCCATACCAGCGAACATCAAGAAACCAGATAGAAAAGGCGATAGGATCAATATTGGGGAAATCAATAATCATGGTAGATACTCAAAAAAAACAATCACTTTAAACGCTTATCTTAAGGCAGGTGTCCTTACCTAAACATGGAAGCGGCCATCAGGTAGTTGTAGAGATAGAGATTGACGCCATCTTCAAGGCTAGTTTGCTTTGGATTATAGCTGTGTTGTTGGGACAGCTTGTTATTGTCTGCTTTGTTGAATATTGGCGTGTTTTTGTTAAAGTTCTGATCCTGAACGTAAGATATCTCCAGAGTGATGTCAAGTGCTGTTGCGATGAAGCTTGCAAGGTCATTGAAGGATCTCTCGTGAGGACCTGCAAGATTAAAAATACCGCTAATATTGGGCTCTGCCAGTAGCCAGCTAACGGTTGCCACGCAATCGCCTATCCAAACGCGATTGCGCAAGAAATCACCATGGTTTACATCGTGACGTGGGGAGCGGGGCAGGGTAACGGTTTTATCTTTTCTGAGCATATTGAAAATTCTCAAGACATCAGATACATCTTCTTTTTTGTGGTATTCGTTGGGTCCAAATGCGTCGAACATTTTAAGTCCTATCCACTGGGCAGGTTTTTCTCCTTTAACGCTTTGTGATGCAGCAAAGTAGTCGAACTGGTTTTGGGCCCAAGCCCTTGGGGTAAGGGGTTTTAGTTTGGTAAGATAGGATGGTGTTTCGTCATCAAGAAAACCTTGTCTGCCATCGCCATAGGTTTCCCACGAAGAAAAATAAAAGAAACGTTTTTGATGCTGCGTTGCTTTTTCCCACAACATACGTGGCAAGTGGTAATGAACGCGTAGTGATTGTTCTGGATTATTTGTTTCGTCTGACCTTGCTGCAAAAATGATAATCTGCAAGGCATCGATGTGTTGTTCAAGCCAAGTGTCAATCCATTCAGGCTTGATGATATCATCTATGCGGTGGCCGCGAAGGTTTTTCCATTTTACGCCTTCCTTATCGACATCATCACAGACAACAATGGGCATGGATATCGCTTCTGAAAGCGTTGCCAAAATGTTCGAACCAACAAAACCTGCTCCGCCTACGATTAGTATCATTGCTCTAAACCTTTTATTGTTTGTTAACCAATTACGCAAAATCTTGAAAGACTAGAAGCGTGTCCTAAAGACTATATAAACCTGAGTCTTAATACGAGGCAAGATTCTATAGAATCAGTGTAGTTTTTAAAAAGTTGTCCGACAGATGAATCTTTGAGATAAAAATTATCGCTAGAGATCATTGTTGTTCTTCATTATTGTGCTGTATGTACATCGTGTGTACAATCAAGTAATGTGGCTAAAAAATGGATGGCGTGCCAAAATTTTGGTAAATACGCTGGTTATCTAGCTTGATTTTAAGTTTGGCTGGCGTGCTTTTTGCTTAACTTACCAATATGCTGATAACCTACGTTGTTTGCTTTAACTTCGCTTTTTATTTATGGAGACAAAAACATGCAGTTTAAATGGGCAAAATTGATTGCTAGCGCACTTTTGCTAATGGTATTGTCAGGCTGTGGTGCTGCGACTGGATGGGTGCTAGCTGGTGGTGCTGTTGCAACTGTCGGATCGCTAATGGTTGCAAAAAAGCTCCCCAACGATATCATATCTGAAAGACAAACAGGTCTTGATTGTGACACCATTCATGGCCTTGAAAACAATACAGAGATATGTCGCCCTAAATACGAAGACCGCATTAAAAAACAAGAAGCCAGCTATTGTTACCGCTCCATAGGCAATATTGTCTGTTACAAAGAACCAGACCCAAGCTATGTTGAAGTCGGTAAATAACAACACGTGCCATCTTGCCATTATTATCTTTCATAAATATAAATGTTAGTTTACACTAGATGCTTCTTGTTGAACTTTGTGGGTTCTTCTAAATGACTAGTCTGATACCTATTCGACATCATAAGAAATCGAAATTTTCTGTTACTGCTGATGTTGTTGTAAAAGGAAGTGGTCTGGACTTTGAAGAATTTTGGTCAAAAAATGAGGGGGTTCTGATATTCAGCCCCAAAGAGTGTCGCCGTCTTTTAAAGTTTTATAGCCTTGAGACTCTCGGCGGTAAATTGTGCGACTATCGTATGGATAAAGGTGAAAATTTGGCTCATTTTTTTCTTTTAAGTTAAGAGTAAAAGCACAATTTCTATCGGAAAACACAAAATTGGTAGGCATTATGACTTTTTCTTTTACAATTCTGGACGACCTGTAAAAAAATTCGCTAACGTTGATGCAGTTCTCAATTACTATGTCTTACATTATAAAAACGGAAAAGCAGAACAAAAGACAAAAAATAGTTAATGTAGTGCAACTAGCAAAAGAGAAACCTTCATTAAGTTGGTTGCTTTTTGGTCGTTTTTCTCTTCTTTTTTTAATGCTTTTACCATTGTTAGCACTTGTAGCAAGTGCTATGGAAGGTAGCTTGAACGAATTGGGATTGGCTGAGAATAGTTATATTGTCAACACGCTGTATCTGGTGACGGTGGCTGTCTTTTTTTCATTGTTGTTGGGGGTTCCTTCGGCGTTCCTTGTAACCCATTACAATTTTTTTGGTAGACGCCTTTTACAATGGGCATTGTTGATGCCAATTGCTGTGCCAAGCTACATCAATGCTTTTATTTTGATTGATTTTGTAGCTCCAGAGACAGCAAACGATCTATTTTGGGAGAGTCGCTTATGGTTACTATCTGTACTTAGAAGCCGTTACGGTGCAGGCTTTGTAAGCAGTTTAAGCTTGTATCCATACATATATTTATTCTCGCTTTTATCCTTTTCCACGCAATCGGGCAGGGTTGTTGATGTGTCAAGAATGTATGGGCTTAGTATGTGGAACTACTTTTTTAGAGGAGCGTTGCCACTGGCATTACCTGCGATTTTATCTGGTCTTGTACTGGTTGTTTTAGAGAGCATAGGGGAATATGGTGTTCCTGTATATTTTGGATTTCAAACAATCACGACAAACATTTTTTTGCTGTGGGGCAATTACGGCGATACAGCAGGTAGTGTTCAACTGTCGTTACTTTTGCTGGCATTAATATTGTTGATATTATTGTTTGATCGTTTGTTTGGGGCTTCACGCCAAGAAATGCTATTAAAGTTTACAACAAGCCCGCACTTGCCGCCAAGGCAACATATGAGAGGGGTGAAAGCTTTGTGGATGCTTGCCTGCTGTGCTGTGCCGGTTATGGTGGGTTTTATTCTGCCAGTGATAAGTTTGATGCTGATGTTATTTTATCACTTTGATGAGCAACTTCCGATGAAATACCTGTGGCATCAGGTACAAAACAGTTTGGTATTGGGTTTATTGGCTGGTTTTCTTGTGGCATTAATTTCGCTTTTTTTCCTTGGAGCGGGAAACGTTTTTGAGCATGTTCGGCGTTTTTTACTTGGTTATGGCTATGGCTTGCCATCGCTGGTTTTGGCGTTAGGTATTTTGATATTGCTCTCAAAGCTTGACAATATAATGATAGAATTATGGAACTTGGAGCCTTCGCAGATATTGGGTGGTGGATACGTTGGTTTATTGTATATGTATGTGGTAAGATTTATGCGGGTTGGAATGAGTCCGATTGAGCGAAGTTTTCATCGGATTGGTGCGAGTAATGTGATGGTTAGCAGGTTGCTGGGCTTGGGAAGAATGGATAAAATGAGGTATTTGTACTTGCCGAGTATGATGTTTTCGATTTTTTCAGGGATGTTACTAGTGATGGTAGACGTATTTAAAGAATTACCAGCGACGCAATTATTGCGCCCATTGGGGGTTGATACGCTTTCCACTGGTATTTATCAGTGGGGTGGAGATGAGATGGTAGAGAGTGTTGCCCTTAGTTGTTTGCTAATGATTTCTCTTGGCGGGGTAGCGGCTATGTTTTTGGTAGCAATGTTGAATGTGCGGGTAGGAGATAAGGAGACAAGAAAATGAAAGTGTATGATATGGTTATTTTGGGGGGTGGTCCTGGCGGTTATGTGAGTGCGATAAGAGCATCGCAGCTGGGTTTTAAAACTTGTGTGATCGAGGCACAACACTTGGGCGGTATTTGTTTGAACTGGGGTTGTATTCCAACCAAGGCGTTGCTTCGCAGTGCCGAGGTTTACGAGACACTGAAAAACGCTGAAGCGTATGGCGTGCAGATAAAGGGCGAGATTAGCTTTGATTTTGAAGCGATAGTATCTCGCTCAAGGAATATTGCTTCGCGATTGAGCAAGGGTGTTTCTTATCTATTAAAGAAAAACAAGGTTGATGTTATTGAGGGCTACGGCAAGCTTGCTGGTAGTGATGGCAAGTTGCAGACTGTTGATGTGGAGGGGGCGGCTTCAGTTTGTTGCCGGCATGTTATTTTGGCGACGGGTGCCCGGGCGCGTTCTTTAGAAGGGTTCGAGGTGGATGGCAGCCATGTTTGGAGCTACCGTGAGGCGATGGTAGCAAAAGAGGTTCCAGCAAATTTATTGGTGGTTGGTAGTGGTGCTATTGGAATGGAGTTTGCGAGTTTTTATCGTAGTCTTGGTAGTGAGGTTTGCGTGGTTGAGGCTTTGCCTAGTATATTGCCGGTAGAAGATGCAGAAATATCTGCATTTGTGCGGAAACAATTTGAATCGCGCGGGGTAGAGATCAAAACTGGTATTAAACTTGGTAAATTACAGAAGAAGAAATCGGGTGTAGAAGTAGAGATATCAGGGGAGAAAAGAAGCTTTGATAAGGTTTGTATGGCGGTGGGGATTGTTGGGAATGTTGAGAACTTAGGGTTAGAGGCTTTTCCTAAAGTTAAGGTTGAGAAGGGGCATATTGTTACAGATGGTTATGGTTATACGGGGGTTCCTTGCTTATATGCGATAGGGGATGTAACGGGGCCACCGTGGCTTGCCCACAAGGCAGAACACGAGGGAGTTATCTGTGTAGAAAAGATAGCAGGGCTTGAGGGTGTGCGCCCTTTGGATAAGAACAAAATTCCTGGATGTACCTACACCAACCCGCAGGTAGCAAGCGTTGGGATTACCGAGCAAGCAGCAAAAGAGCGCGGGCTTGATGTTCGGGTGGGCAAGTTTTCCTTTCAAGGCAACGGCAAGGCAGTAGCTTTGGGAGAGACAGAAGGCATGATAAAGACGATTGTAGATAACAAAAGTGGCGAAGTATTAGGAGCGCACATGGTGGGTGCAGAAGTAACAGAGCTTATACAAGGTTACGTTACGGCAATGACGGGCGAGCTTAGAGAAGATGAGTTATCGCATACTGTATTCCCACACCCAACGTTATCGGAGATGATGCACGAAGCTATTCTTGATGGTATGGGTAGAGTCTTGCATCTTTGAGTATTCTGCATCTTTAGGATGGGGATCACTTTTTAGGATGGCGAACTTATCTTTGTTATTTCTTGCTTGAAGGCAAGAAAAGCATCCCTAATACCAGCACTGTTGCCACCAGTTTGGGCAAGATCGCTCCTGCCACCGCCGCCTTTTGCACCAATATAGGGGGCGATGCTTTGAATGATGCTGACGGCAGATATTTTTGCGGTCAAATCAGGTGATACAGCCACAACAAGTGTTGCCCTATCGCCTACAATAGTGGCAAGGAGAAGAACAGCAGACGGGTGCTTTTTCATGATATTATCAGCAAGGGATTTGATATTTTTAGCTTTAACGCCTTCTAATTTTTGGGTGAGGACAGGAATATTATGAATGCGTTCCTCTTTAAAACCGCTTTGTGCTTTTTGCTGATCGATTTGTGTAGATAATGCGGTAATTTTTTGCTGTAGCTCTCGAATTTCATTTTTGAGTAGTTGCTGGTTTTGAAGAGCTTCACTTTCGATTTCTCTTACAAAAAGAGGAACATTCTGAACACAAAAAGCTTCAATACGCCGCACGCCAGAAGCAACAGCTTGCTCTTTGCAAATTTTAAAAAGACCAATATCGTTTGTGGTATTCACATGCGTGCCACCACAAAGCTCACGAGATTCTCCCATGGTGACCATTCGCACTTCTTCGCCATATTTATCGCCAAAGAAAGCCAAGGCTCCTTTTTCTTTTGCTTTTTCAAAGGTGGTGGTCTCGATTGTTACGCTATCATTGCGGTAGATGCAGTTGTTTACCTGTTCTTCAATTTGTAGAAGGGTTGCTTGATCTATGGGACCGTGGTGGGAAAAATCAAAACGAAGCGCATCTGCTGCAACAAGAGAACCTTTCTGCCTTACATGCTCACCGAGTATCTGCCGCAAGGTAAGATGGAGGAGATGCGTAGCTGAATGATGCCGAGAGAGTGCAGAGCGTCTCTCTGTATCAATAGCCAAGTGAACCGTTTGTGCCTTTTTGATGGTTTCTTGGGCACATCCACTTTGAACAATCAAAACTTTAATTGGTTTTTCGGTATCTGTAACCTCAAAAAGTAATTGTTGTTGGTCTGATGTAACCCTGCCACTATCGCCTAGCTGCCCGCCTGATTGCGCATAGAAAACGGTTTCGTCAAGCACGAGGTATCCTTTTTCACCTGCAAGAAGGGTATCAACCTGTTGTTCTTCTGCGTTCATTAAAGCAAGTATTTTGCTTTCTTGAGAATACTTCTTGTAGCCTGTAAATTTGGTTTCTCCTGTTTGCTCTAGTATCTCGAACCATAAAGATGATGTTGCTTTGTCGCCCGATCCTTTCCACGCTTTTCGGGCGCGATTTTTTTGCTCTTGCATGGCATCATTGAATTTTTCTGTGTCTACTTTGCGGTTTTGGCGCCTTAAAACATCAACAGTCATATCTAGGGGAAACCCATAGGTATCGTAAAGCTTAAAGGCCGTTTCCCCCGGAAATAGAGCTGTGGTTGATAAGGTTTGTAACTCACTTTCCAAAATTTGGATGCCTTTGCTGAGATTTTCGGCAAAATTGGTTTCTTCGTGATAGAGCGTTGTATAAATGTTTTGCTGTGAGCTGAGAAGCTCTGGATAGACATCAAGATTATCCTCTACAAGGTGGGGTAACATCTGGCAAAAAAGAGGTTCTTTGTTACCAAGTAAATTGGCGTGCATCATCCCCCGTCTCATAATACGCCGAAGCACATAGCCTCTTCCAGAATTTGCGGGGTTAACACCATCTGCTATCAAAAAGCACGCAGCCCGAAGATGATCCACAATCACTTTTAGTGACGCACGTGCCTTGCCATCTGGATCAGCTGATAGTTTCTCGCCAATAATTTCTATCAGGTTGCGGATTTGATTGGTATCGTAATTGTCGATTTTTTCCTGCAATACGGCAGCGATTCTTTCAAGGCCCATACCTGTATCCACAGAAGGCTTGGGTAGTGCTTGTTTGCTGCCGTCCTCAAACTGCTCAAACTGCATGAATACAAGATTCCAAATTTCTGTAAAGCGATCGCCGTCCTCATCGGCAGATCCAGGAGGACCGCCCGTTAGATGCTCGCCATAGTCATAAAAAATTTCAGAACAAGGTCCACAAGGTCCTGTATTGCCCATTTGCCAGAAATTGTCATTTGTTGCAATTTGAATAATACGATTTTCAGGAAAACCATGTTTTCGCCATAGATTAAACGCATCATCATCATCATGATAAACAGTAACCAAGAGACGTTGTTTTGATATACCAAAGGTTTGGGTAAGTAAGGTTAGTGCCTCGGTAATCGCACGATCTTTGAAGTAATCGCCAAAAGAGAAGTTCCCCAGCATTTCAAAAAAGGTGTGGTGTCTTGCCGTATAGCCAACATTGTCAAGGTCATTATGCTTTCCACCAGCGCGCAAACATTTTTGGCAGGTAACCGCACGAGGGTGTGAGGGTTTATCTTTGCCCGTAAAAAAGTCCTTAAACTGCACCATGCCCGAGTTGGTAAACATTAGCGTAGGGTCGTTATCAGGTACAAGAGCAGAAGATTTTATATGTTGATGCTCAGCTTCTTGAAAATGTTGGATAAAAGCCTTGCGAATTTGATCAGTAGTACGCATAGTATTTTAGATAGATTTTTCGATTTTTATGGACATTAAGACCCAAGGATAACGCGACTTATGAATAAGAGCAAGGAAGAAAGAGAACGTAGTTTTTTAGAGCGAGCATTGTCGCTTGCCTCTGATGGACTTGGTGTTACGGGTGCTAATCCGAGCGTTGGCTGTGTACTTGTTGATGGTACTGGTGTGGTTGTGGGCGAGGGTAGAACTGCAGATGGTGGCCGGCCTCACGCAGAGGTTGAGAGCATTAAAATGGCAGGAGAGAAGGCAAAAGGCAGTACAGCCTATGTAAGCCTAGAGCCTTGTTGCCATGAAGGTGAGAGTGGTGCTTGTACATATGCACTGATTGCTGCAGGCGTTAGCGAGGTTGTGACTTTATTGAAGGATGTTGATAAGAGGGTAAACGGTGGTGGCTTTGTAGCTTTAGAGAGTGCGGGGGTGCAATGGCGAGATCTTTCTAAGGAACAATGGGCAAGTGACTTGGTAGAGGATGCTTGGCGATTGAATGCGGGTTATATTTTGCGTCAGATCAAACGCCGACCGTTGGTTTCTTTGAAGGTTGCGACATCCCTTGATGGGAAAATGGGGATAAAAGGAAACGGTGGTATTTGGCTTACAGGTGATGAGGCGCGAAAAGATGTTCATTTCTTGCGGAGCCGTTATGGTGCTATTATGGTGGGCTTGCAGACGGTTCTGCTAGATAATCCCACTCTAGACACTAGATTGTATAAGCGGGAAGATGGGGAAAATACCAGAAAACCGCCTATGCCGATTGTAATAGATAGGGATCTGCAGCTAGCGACGCTTTCGAAAGAGAAAACGCTTAACATTTTCAAGGATGTGGACAAGCGAGGACTATTGATTTTTGCTGGAGAACACGCAGGCGACAAATCAATTCATGAATTACAAGATAAAGGTGCGTGGGTACGACAATTAAAGACGAACCGCAAGGGTAAGTTCTCGTGGCGGGAGGTATTAGAAGTGTTAGCAAGAGATGGCGGGGTCACAAGATTATTGGTAGAGGGAGGTGCAGGTATCCATACTGATTTATTAACCTCGCCTTACGTTGATAGGCTCTATTGGTACCGTGCTGCTTGTTTGATAGGAGATATGCAGGGTATTTCTAGCTGGGGTGGCGGTAGAGATGAGGTGGATAGATGGAGTGTTCGCAGCCGTCAGTATTGGGGAAATGGCGATGATAGGATAGTCTTGGAAAAAAAGAATTTTGGTGATAGAATTTTCGAGTAAGCATCAAAATTTTGGGTAGTGTTTAAAAATCATACTTTCCATAAGGAAATCATAACAATGGCAAAAGATCACGTTGTTCTTATTACAGGTGCTACTGGTGGCATTGGGAAACATATGGCATTAAGGTTTGCAAAGGCTGGTTATCGCTTGGCTATTCACGGTCTTGGTGATAGCAACGCTATTGCGTCTCAGATTTCGCAATTGCAGGGGGTTGGTGTTGAGGTCAACCACTTTTCTCATGATTTATCGAAAGATGATGAAGCTGCGGCTTTGAGTGTTGATGTTATTGCGAAGATGGGGGGCGTGGATATACTTGTAAATAATGCCGGATTGCAATACGTTGCTTCGATAGAAGAGCATGAAGTGGGGATGTGGAACAAACTTATCGCGATTAATCTTACGGCAACGTTTCATACTATGCAGGGTGTTATTCCTTACATGAGGTCTCGTTCTTGGGGACGTATTGTTAACTTATCATCGGTACATGGTAAGGTTGCATCTGTACATAAAGCAGCTTACATTGCCTCAAAACATGGAGTGATAGGACTTACCAAAGCAGCCGCATTAGAGCTTGCAGGCAGTGGAGTTACTTGTAATGCGATTTGCCCTGGTTGGGTTGGTACGCCTCTTGTTTGGATGCAGGTAGAAAAACGTGCCAAAGAGACAGGAGAATCTCTTGAGGAAGCACAGCACGCGTTGGTTACTAGCAAGCAACCTTCGGGAGAAATGTTACATCCAGACGAGGTTGCGAACTTTTGTATGTTTCTCTGCGGTGATGAAGCCAAGCAGTTCCAAGGTTCTGCTTTGTCGATTGATGGTGGCTGGAGCGCACAGTAGGTAGTAAAACTGATGTTATCTGATTTTTCTTTACGCGGTTGCGAGCTTGGTTCTCGCGTGGTAGTAGCAATGTCTGGAGGTGTTGATTCTTCAGTTGCAGCCGCCCTTTGCGCCCGTGCAGGTTATGAGGTGATTGGCGTTACGATGCAGCTTTATGATGGTGCAAAGGGTTCTTTTACAGGCAAGAGCAAAACCTGTTGTGGCAGTAAGGATGTTGAGGACGCTAGAGATGTTGCCTTGCGTCTTGGGATAGGTCATTACGTGTTGGATTACGAATCCCGTTTTCGTGAGGGGGTAATCGATAACTTTGTCGATACTTATCTAAGGGGTGAAACGCCTTTGCCCTGCGTGCGATGCAATCAGGAGGTCAAGTTTGTGGATCTCTTGCGTTTTTCCAAAGACTTGGGTGCAAGTGCACTTGTGAGCGGACATTATGTTCGAAGGATTGATGATAACGGCTGCACGCAACTACACAAAGCCAACGATTTAACCAAAGATCAGAGCTACTTTTTGTTTGCAACCACAAGTGATCAGCTAACCTATAGTCACTTTCCGTTAGGAGGGCTTTCTAAGCTTGAGACGCGTGAGCTTGCTGATTTTTTTGAATTGAGCGTTGCTAAGAAGTCGGAAAGTCAGGACATTTGTTTTGTGCCAGATGGCGATTATGCAAAATTTATTACGAGCTATAAGGGCGATCAAGTATTGGTTGCTGGTGATATTATCGACGAGCAAGGTGCTGTGCTTGGTCGCCATCAGGGAATTATGCATTATACAGTCGGGCAACGTAGAGGGCTTGGGCTTGGTGACATTACCGAGACAGAACCGCTTTATGTATTAAAAATTAATGCAGAACGCCATGAAGTAGTGGTAGGTCCCAGAGAATCCCTTGCCAAAACCGAGATAAAACTACACGACGTGAATTGGCTTTGTGATCGAAGCGATTCTGTAGCGTACCGGGGCAGTGTTAAAGTGCGTTCGACCATGCAGTCAGTTGGGTGCCAGTATGTAAAAAATGGCAAAAAGCTGCAGATTACGCTTGACGCCCCACAGTACGGCATTGCCAAAGGGCAAGCTGGGGTACTTTATGACGATACCCGTGTACTTGGCGGTGGTTTTATACTGTAACTCCAGATAGTTTTGTGATTTCATCGGCTATTTTCTGAGACATCTCAAAAGTCCCATCACTGTTGCTAAGGCGTTTATAGCGGCGGTCTCCAGGTAGGGAGCTTCCCGGAACACTCGATATTTCTGCAAAGATAGCCTCGGCTTCCTCTTGGGATTTTTGCATATCGCCAAAGTGTGCAGGGTCTATTGCCAAAATAAATTCACCACCACTGGGCGGGCCGCCATCTTTGTTGTCTTTTTTAGAAGCACCATAGCTTGTTGTTTCACCAATTAGCGGGCCTGCTAACAGTTCTATCATCAAGGCAATATTGGCACCTTTGTATCCGCCAAAGGCCAACTGTGCACCATCAAGAATAGCTTTTGGATCGTTGGTTGCGTTGCCATCTTTATCCACCCCTGTACCGCTTGGTAGGGTCTTATTTTGCGCGTCAGCTATCATGATATCTCCACGAGCCATCACAGCACTTGCTTGATCAATCACCAAAGGTGGAAAACCTGTGCGGGGCCATGCAAATGCCATGGGATTGGTTCCAAAAATCTTTTTGGCTCCAAAAGGAGCAATCGCAGGCAGGTAAGAGGTGCAAGCAATGGCACAAAGTCCTTTTTCTGCAAGGTAACTTGCTTCAATCCACAAAGAGGAAAAATGATGTACTTCTCTTATGGCAAGTAGACCGATCCCCATTTTTTTGGTGAGATCTATTAGATCATCAAGGTATTTTGCATGGATATAAGGTGCCATAGCATGATCGCTTGCAACCTTTATCACAACACCAGATGAGGTTATAGAAGGCTGGGGATCGCCTTTGATCTTACCGCTTTTAAGGCTTTTTAAGTAGCCTGGCAAACGAAACAACCCATGAGAATGTGAGCGATGCTTTTCTGCTAAAATCATATTTTCAGCCACTGCTTTTGCCTGATCTTTTGAGCAATCGCAAGCTTGAAATGCGGCTATGACAAGTGAAAGACCAGCTTCAAAGGTAAGGGTAATTGGTTTCGACATGGTTTTATCAATCGTTGGCTATTTTGCGGATAATTTGATTTTTACAAGAACAAGGTATGATCTCTACATCTTGTTGCTGGGTAGATAAGAGCTTTAACATATGCACCAAAGAGGATATCTTTTTTTTCGAGATATAGACAATGTTTTTATGATTTGGATCGTGTTTTTTTTCATGAAAATCACCCGAAACGGGGATGCGTGGAGCATCTCTTCTAGCAAATTCAAGTATTTCATGGGAGATCGGTTCGTCGTAAAAAATGACATCGGCATTTTGCAGACGCTGTACAGCCCGAACAGCAATCATGTCAAGCTCATGACAAAGCGTGATGATGCTGATAAGTGGTCTTTGCCGATACAACGCGTGATGAGAAAGTACCGTGTTTTCAAGAAGTTCGTTTGCTTCGTTGTAGCGATGTTGCCGCCATAAGTTTCGAGGCGTTCCGTTTACCGCCCAATGCCAAAAACTACGTCGTTTTTCACGGGGGATATAACGGGTAACTTTTGCCCGTAGGCTTGCACAGAGCTTTGCAAACCGACCAATATCGTGCTCAAGAAGCTGCTCAATACGCGACTTTATCGATATTGTAAGCACAGGAGAGGTTCCCTCGCTTCCTATTGCAATAGCAACAGGATCTCTATCAACAAGGGCTGGCATGATAACGTTGCCAAGGGCTGGTTTATCAACAGCATTTACAATAGCACCTTCTTTGGCGTGAATAAAAAGACCATTCACCCCTGCACAAGGGGTAGCGGCAAAAACAAAAGTGGCCTCTTTTGCCAAACTTTCATCATAGACGCAAGGGGCGTACTCAATTTTATTTTCTCGAAGATAATGTTGTAGTTCCTCGCAAGGCTCTGTTGTCATCACGATAATGCGCGCTTCACTTTTAAGAAGCAAACGCACCTTTTGCAAGGCAGTTTCCGTGCCACCTGCTACAAGAACTGTTGTTTTATGAGTATCAAAAAAAAGAGGAAAATAACGCACAGAAAGAGAACACTAAACAATAGGGGAGGTTTCCAGAAGACCTGCCCAGAAGACCTGCAAAGTAGAATGGTATATTGACTTTTGTTGGAATGCAAGTTGAGCTAAAAATCATTTTGATAAGAATGATGCTTGCATTTGTCTAGAATAGTTTTATAAGATAGGGCGGTAAGATGCGGTCGTGGCGGAATTGGTAGACGCGCAGCGTTGAGGTCGCTGTGAACGAAAGTTCGTGGAAGTTCAAGTCTTCTCGACCGCACCATATTGTAATGCGTATTATCGCATGCAAAATGAAATATTTGAACCTTTAGTTAATAACAGATACCTCTAGTTTTAACTATACAAGTCTACTAGGATTTTCTGATTTAATGGTTTCTGAAAAAGTTAAAACAATACTCCAAAAGTACGAGGGTGAACCCGCAGGCGTAAAGCAAAAACTTGCACAAATTTTGATGCACGGCTCACTAAAGGGTAGTGGGCGTATGGTGATTTTACCAGTTGATCAAGGGTTTGAACATGGTCCTGCTCGTAGTTTTTCTGTTCAGCCACAAGGTTATGATCCGCATTCTTTGTTTCGCCTTGCTATTTGTGGGGGGGTAAACGCTTTTGCCGCACCTCTTGGTGTGTTGTCTGCTGGTGCTGATTCCTTTGCGGGCGAAGTGCCGCTTATCCTAAAAGTGAATTCTGCTAATGGTTGGTCTATTTCAAAAGATCAAGCGGTAACAGCAGGTGTTGATGACGCACTAAGGCTTGGTTGTGTGGGGATTGGGCTTACGGTTTATCCTGGTTCTGATTACTATAACGAAATGCTTGAAGAAGCACGCGAGCTTATTAATGAAGCGCGATCTTGCGGTCTTTTAACCGTTGTTTGGTCGTATCCAAGGGGCGGTATGCTAGATAAAAAGGGCGAAACTGCTCTTGATGTAACCGCTTATGCAGCACATATGGCGTGCTTAATTGGGGCTCATATTGTAAAGATTAAACCGCCTAGTGATCATATTGCCGGCATCAATGGCGAGGTAAAAGCCTATCAGCACATTGCCAAAGAAAACCTCAAGGATCGGGTTGCTCATATTGTGGATTCTTGTTTTGCTGGCAGGCG
Source organism: Tritonia tetraquetra (assembly GCA_030265355.1). Taxonomy (NCBI): domain Eukaryota; kingdom Metazoa; phylum Mollusca; class Gastropoda; order Nudibranchia; family Tritoniidae; genus Tritonia; species Tritonia tetraquetra. The sequence goes on along the minus strand of JARBEQ010110874.1, from coordinate 94,142 downwards.
ACTTGTGGTGTTTTCTGGCGGTGCTGCAAGGGATGAGGAAGGGCTTTATAATGAAGTCTCTCAAATTGCAGCAGGCGGTGGTAGTGGCTCTATTGTTGGTCGTAATAGTTTCCAACGAAGCCCGGAGGAGGGCGTTGTTCTGTTTGAGAAAATTTGTGCTATTTATAAACAAGCCTCTACTTAGATTTTATACCTTGTTTAGATGCTTTTGCTTTGAGAGTGGCTAATCTAGCTGTAATCTTTCGTAGAGTATAATAGCAATTTTACGTGCCAAATGCTCAGGTTGGTTGCCTCCTGCATAACCGTTGAGAGAAAAATTATGCCCAAGAACGCGGTGACAAGGTACTGTTACAATAAAGGGGTTGCTTTTCATAGCACCACCAACTGCCCGTGCAGAGCGCCCTTTACCAAGAAAACCATAACTTACATGGTAGCCTTGTGGCAAACTTAATAATTTTTTGCGAATTTCCTTGATGAAGACAGTGCCGGGGTTTTCAATGTATAGAGGCTGTTCTTTGTGGTTGGCAAAAACACTTTCTGCTAGACCTGCCTTTTCATGATGGGTATTGGCAAAGTTGAAAAAATCGGTATCGGTAATGACCTCTCCTGCTCCCCCCACGCCGCAATCACCAAATGGCGTTGAGATCCGTACTTGCCAGCGATGTTTAATATCCAGGTCGCTGGTCTCGACAAGTGTAATCGAAGATGGCAGGGAATGCCCATCAGGTACTTGATTAAAGCACGCGTTTTCTATGCTAGGCAATGCTTCAAGGCAATGGACGGCTCTGTCTTTTTTGCAGTTATCTATGCCAGACCAATTCATGATGGCTTCTAGATAATCCTCGGTATCAGAACTACAGGCACGGGCTTGTTCTGATATTGCGGGAATGGTACGCCATGGGCTGTTGGAGGGCTGATTGGCTGCCATCAGAACAAAGCTTGGTAATAGTTCATGGTAGAGACGGGATTGTTTTGAGTAAGCTTTCATAATGGTTGGACCTGATAGTTTTTTTTAGAATTTTTCTAGGAGCTGGGTATCTTGAGAGGGGAATAGTTCTGTAAAAAACTCAATGGCTTGAAGAATATAAAAGTACGAGAAACTTTCGGTGAGAAAAGGCGGATGGGTATCGAGATTAAATATTGGAACGGCGTGATTATAAAAAGATGAAAAGAGAAACGCCAGTACAAAGGTTTTAATAAGACCCAATACGATACAACCGAAAATGCGACTAAAAATATTAGTAGCCTTGTTAGAAAACAACTGTTGGAAAAAACTTCGCAGAATAAAAGTAATGCTGATACCAACAATCATCATAATTATAAGGAAGGTGAATACCTTACTTGAGGCACTATCTTTTGATACATAATCATCGGCAACTATTTCGGTTAAGAGATAATCGTAGAAAGGATCAATAAGGAATGGATAGGTGAAGTACGCAATAACGACTGCGATTGCCCATCCTATCCAACTTGTAAATTCATGTAAAAATCCTTTTCGCAAAGAGGTGAAAGCAAAAAAAGCGATAACTGCGATAAGTGATAGATCAAAAGTTGTTAGCAAGATTGTTTTCTCAAAAAAAGGTTAGAGGCGAAAGAGTTCATGATAGACATTGATATCTTTTGCAAGTGTAATTTCGATGGGTTGTTTGATAGGGTTTTTGGTAAAGGGGATGATGGCGTTTTTGAACCCAAGCTTTGCGGCTTCTTTTAGGCGGGTTTCTACAAGAGAAACCGGGCGTACTTCGCCTGTTAGACCAGTTTCGCCAAAGATAATGGTATCATCAGGGATGGGTTTGTTTAGTAGTGCAGAAACAAGAGCTGCACCAGCTGCAAGATCTGCGGCAGTTTCGGTAATACGAAGCCCGCCAACGATGTTGAGATAAATATCGCTTGTGGCAAATGCGTAGCCACCGCGGGTTTCCAGTATAGCAATAATCATGTTCAGTCGATTTTGATCCCAGCCTACAACCGATCGCCTAGGTGCGGCAAATGGAGAAGACGCTACAAGAGCTTGAATCTCTACCAGTAGCGGCCTTGTTCCTTCCATCCCTGCAAAAACGGCGGCTCCTGCAACGTTATCCTTACGAGATGATAAAAACAGCTCAGAAGGATTGGTGACTTCTTTCATTCCCTGTTCGGTCATATCAAAGACACCGATTTCGTTGGTTGCTCCAAAACGGTTTTTAGAGCTGCGTAAAATCCGAAAAGGGTGCCCGCGTTCGCCTTCAATATGGAGAACAGTATCTACCATATGCTCAAGTACCCGAGGTCCTGCAAGCGATCCGTCCTTGGTTAAATGCCCCACCATTACAATGGCACAACTCGATGTTTTGGCAAGTGTTAGCAATACTTGTGCAACGGCTCGTACTTGTGATACCGTGCCAGGGCTTGATTCAATGCCATCTACAAACATAGTCTGAACAGAATCAACAACCAGTAATTTGGGATGGTGTTCATTGGTAAGGTGAATGATGTCGGATACGTTGGTAGCAGAGGCACAACGCAAAGTAGATGCTTCGGTTTTTTGAATACGTTGCGCTCTGAGAGCAATTTGCTCAATAGCTTCCTCGCCCGAGACATAAAGCACATTCACGTTCTCTGAGGATAACGCGGCAATTTGTAGCAATAGTGTTGACTTGCCAACACCTGGTTCGCCGCCAAGCAATATTGCAGACCCTGGTACGAAGCCTCCCCCAAGAACGCGATCAAACTCATTGATGCAAGAGGAAAAACGTTGAGGAGGTGTGAGGGTATCATCTAACAAAACCGCCTTAACCGTACTTGTTGATGCCGATGATGACGATCTCGCAATTGATTTTTTGGCAGTACTCTTACCTACACCCAATGGGGCAATGGGCGTGATGAATTCTTCTATTACAGTATTCCAGCTTTTACAGGAAAGACATTGCCCGCTCCAGCGAGGGGAGGGAGCTCCGCAAGCTTGACATACATAACGTTTAGATGCAGAGGCTGTTGCCATGATGTTTATTGCTTGCTTGTAAATTGAGGTGGCACAGGGTTGTCTTTTACAAGATAATTGATCACCACAACCATACCATTCTTTTGAGGAGAGGCAATCGGTTTTGCAAAGACTTCATTGCCTTCTATTTTTTCGACAATTGCAACGGGGATATCTGCTGGAATCGCACCGCCCTCGCCAGAGGTTAAGAGCTGCTGTCCTATTTTGAAGTCATGGTTGGCATGGATAAGATCAAGTTTTAATAGTTCTTCATCTGCCCCCACCAGTAGCGATGTTTCACGCTGCCACTTGCTAATAACTGGTATCATACTGTTAACATCGTTGATAAGTAATACTCTGCTCCAGCTATTAGCAACATCAACAATACGGCCAACAAGTGCATTGCTGGTTAAAACCGCATGACCTTTTTCAATTCCCTGCTGGCTACCCACGTCAAGCAGCAGTGAACGGGCGTAAGAACCGCCACCATCAGCAAAGACCCGTGCCGACACATAACTGCGGACATAGTCTCGTGGAAAATTAGTCAAGCGTCGTAAGGCTCGATTTTCTTCCTCTAACTGATGAGCAAAACTCTGTAAATAACGCAGTTGCTCGTTTTCGATTTCAAGCTGTTGCATATGCTCTTTCATCACAACAAGAGAGCTAACAGTATTTACCGTATCATCAAATGCGTGGGTTAGTTTGCTGGTTGTGGAAACAACGGGTACAATGATGGTATCTAGTACATAAAAAGAGAACTGTTCACGCCAGTCAGTGCGAATGTATTGTAGGGTAAGCACCGCAAGAGACAGTATAATTAGTGCAAACAATACAAGGTATTGTGAGGTGTACCGTGTTGGGTCAGAAAACAAAACAAAGGCTCGGGGCGTTACGCGAGGCTTATTCCAAAATGCCATTTTTAAAAATATCCTTGATCAATAAAATATTGGCGGCATAAGGGGGTATTTGGGGGGGCGGTATATCCCCAAAACAAGTACAGTCAAAATGGTTTAGAAGGTGTAGAGAGTTGTTCAAATAAGCAGTGATAGCACAAAATTTCCCTATGCAACGCGCACATGGTATGGAATTTTTTATTTAAATACAAGTTCGCTAGGTCAAAAAATTGTGATTTTTTTTCATTTTATTAAGCATTGCGTTTTCTGGATGGTGGATGAGGGTGTTTTCTAGATGCTTTAAGGCACGTTCTTTTTGTCCATTGCTTATAAGAAGCGTGTATAGAGCAGCTGTAAGAGATGGGGTAGGGTTGTGCAATTGCTTTTTGCAAGTTCAAAATAGCACGAGGCGTGTCTCCACATAGTGCCAGAATAACACTGTGATTGTTCACATATTGTGGCTCTGTTGGGGCAATAGCCATTGCTTTTTCAAGACATCTTTTGGCAAGTTCTAAATCTTTTTTTTTCAAAAGCCAAGCGGGCCGCATTCGACCAGAGTATGGTCTTGTTTCCAAATGAGCGGCGTGGAGCTATTGGTTCCTATGGTGTCTAGAAGGGCTATGGCTTCATCAATTTTTTGCTGGTGACACAAAAGATAGGCTTGTGCTTGTTTGAGTATGGGATTGTTTCTGAATTTTCGACGTTTCTTTTTGATTGCCAGTTGTAGCGATGGCTCGGTTTTGCACCTTGTGCAGATAAGTTCTATAATTGAAGGCTCTCACAAGCTGGTTTCAAGAGCTTTTATAAAGAAACCCACCGCCTCTTCTTTATCACCACTATGGATAAAGGTCACCAAAAGATCGTGTAAGGTATGGTGGTAAATATCGCAGCTTGGTTGTTGGTCGAGTGCTTTTTAAAGCATTGGATGGCGTGGGTTTTGTCGCCATTTTTTAGTGCAGCAATGCCTTCAAGATGCAAAACGCTGGGGTTGTTGGCAATTGACGTGATGGCACTGGCGTGCTTTATAGCTTGCTCCATTCTTGATTTTTTAGATGATCAACAATGCTCTTTCTGATAGTGGCTTTATCAGGAGATAACGAATGATGCTCTAGACCAAAAATTTTAAGGATAGTTTGGTGAAGCCTTGGTAATAGGTATTCCCAATTTTTTTCGGCTCTAATAAGGGTGATACTTTCATACCAACAACTTTGTGTGTCGTGGTGCCAGCGCCAATCGGCAACAGGTGGTAGAATGCCCAGTGTTTTTACGCCCATTGCGCCCGAAACGTGCAGTAAGCAGGTATCCACACTTATCACAAGATCAAGCTCTTTTATAAAGTGGGCGGTGTCGTTAAAGTCATGCAGGTGGGGCGAGAGATCAATCAAGTTGGAATGCTGTGCAGCTAGGCTAGAAAACGCATCAGATGAGGGTTTTTGTAGTGCATAAAAAGTTGCGGGGATTTGGAGTAGTATGGGTTCTATTTGCTTGCAGGTAAGAGAGCGTCGATGATCATTCGAAAATTGAATATTACCATGCCAAGCAATCCCTATTTTTATTGGAAAATCTGGGTGGGGCTTGGGTAAGGGCATGCGGGGGTTACCAACGGGGGAGAGATAATTTTGTAATTGAATAGTCTCAGAAACCTCTTTGCTTGTAAAAAGAGAAGGTAAACTCATCATAGGGATAGTATAATTTATATTATCAAGGGTATCGCCATCGGTAACGATGGTATCTACCCCTTGTAAAGAGTTGGTAAGCTTATAAAGTGCAGGCGAGACATGTATCGCAATGCTTGCAGGTTGAAATTTAGAAAGTAGCGGCACAAACCGCATAAACTGAACGTTATCGCCAAGACCTTGTTCGCTGATAACCACAAGATTTGCACCTTTGATATTTGCAATTTCGTTGGCGTGGTGGATCTGAGGCACGCTTTGATAGCGAGAGAGCATGACTTGCATGCTGGGTAATTTTCGTCTTCTATCGAGCAGGCGGAAGCCTTCTTGCCATTTTTTTTGCTTGAGAAGACAAAACCCAAGCCCCATTGAGTTCATTGGGTTGGTGGGATCAAGTTGTAGGGCGTGTTTGAAGCGTTTTTCGACAACAGCATCGCTTTCTTTTCGTAATTCAGAGAGCTGCCCTAGTAAAGATTGTGCTTTGGCTGCAAGTTCTTGATCTTTTCGCAAGGTTAATGGAGAGAGGATTTTCTCTGCTTCTTGCCAATAGGAGGAATGATCGTGAGGGTGATAGAGATCAGCGTCCAGCAAATTTTTTGCATAAGTTAGTTGGAAGGAAGGCGTTTGCTCTGTGCGAAGCTCAGACAAGGCTTTTTCGTATTGATTGTTGGCAATAAGTGCTTGGCAGTAAAGTTGCAAGGATTGGCTTTTGTCATTTGGCGATAATTGCATGGCTTTTTCGACATGAAACAGCGCTTTTTTATTCTCGCGTTGGTGAAGATAATAGCGGGCGTAAAAACGATGCACTTTGGGGTTATTTGGCGTAAGCTCCTCTAGCCTGCGAGTATGCAGAAGTAGTGTCTCCATTTGCCTTGCAAGCCATGCTATCCACGCAATATTATGATGGAGATCTTCGGTTTCTTGAATAGAAAGCGCCGCTTCAAAGTGATAAAATGCGTCACCGTATTTTTTGTGCGAGGCATTGATAACCCCCAACATATGATGCGCATCAAACGATGTTTCAGGGTAGGAAAGCAGTGCTTCGTAGCCTGCTGATGCAGTCTCTAATGCTCCTGTTTTATGAAGGGCAAAGGCTTCTTTTAAGGCTTGAATATGGTGTTCTTGTGCCGTATCGTTGTTTTCTACTAGAGATGAAGCTCGGGTTGTTGTACTTCTTTTCACCAAGATTAGGATTTCCTATAAGCCATGGTTGTATGCTTCTTGTGAGTTTGTTATGATAAACCTATCATAACAAAATATCATAAAATTTGTAACGTAAACCTTTACCAGATAGCAGAGGATGGATAGTTCATGCAAAAATTCAAGATAGCGTTTGTTGTTTTGCCATTTGTTGTTTCTTTAGTAGCGTTTTTGCCTCTAGTTGCTTGGAGCGAAACAGAAAGACTCAAAGCTTCTGGAGAGTGGCAAGGTTTTCGATTTGTCGATCAATCTCAAAAAACTTGCTATGCCACATCAAAACCAACAAAGTCTGAGGGAAAATACACGAAACGAGGACAGGTTTTGGTGTTTGTCTCTCATTTTGTTGATAAAGATCCCAACGGTAGCGTTTATGATCAAGTAAGCTTGGAAATGGGCTACGCTGTAAAAAAAGGTACCGATGTAACCTTGCGGGCGGGGAAAAATAACTATACCTTCAAAAATAGTTCGCATGATAGCGATAAGGCTACTGTTTATGCCTCTCTGAAGGACGAAAAAAAGCTAATTTTTGCCTTCAAAAAAGGGTATACCTTTGAAGTCAGAGGCATTTCTTCTCGAGGTACCAAAACATACGATGAATTTTCTCTCAAAGGGTTCTCAAAAGTATATGCAGCTATTCAAAAAGGATGTCAAAGATGACGCCTGAACCAAGTGTATTGGTACGAGGTGATAAAGCCACTCTTATCGGTAAGTCAAAAGCTACCATCGGCGAAATTTTAGAGGAATGGGGGGCAAAGCCATATCTTGCTAGTATTGTTTACGGATGGATATACAAAAAAGGTGCCCAGAATTTTGATCAGATGACCAATGTCCCTTTGCTCATGCGGGAGAAGTTAAACGAGAGTTACAGCCTTTCTCGTCCAGAGATTATTACGCATTTACGTTCAAACGATGGCACGCAAAAATGGTTGCTACGCCTTGCCTGCGGTAATAGCATTGAAACCGTATTTATACCTGATGGTAGAAGGGGAACCTTGTGCGTATCAAGCCAAATTGGTTGCACATTAAACTGTAAGTTCTGCCATACGGGTACACAAAGGTTAAAACGCAATATGACAGCAGCAGAAATCCTTGCTCAGATCATTCTAGCTCAAGATAAACTCGATATCTGGAATAAGGATAATCACGAAAAAGAAGCACGCATTACCAATATTGTACTGATGGGTATGGGCGAGCCTCTTTATAATGTTACCAATGTGTTTGGGGCTGTAAAAATCATGGTAGATGGCACCGCTTTTGCCTTCTCAAAAAGAAAAGTAACCCTCTCAACTTCTGGTGTCGTACCGCAAATTCGGTTGGTGGGAGAGGAACTAGGTGTTCGTCTTGCAATCTCACTGCATTCGGTTCGCAATGAGGTGAGAGACATCATCGTGCCGATCAACCGAAAGTATCCTCTGGATATGTTGCTTGCTGCGTGCCAGGAATACCCAGGATTATCGAATGCTAAACGGATCACTTGGGAGTATGTCATGCTAAAAGATGTGAACGATTCTCTGGAGGATGCCAAAGAACTGGTAAACTTTATCAAAGGAATACCTTCAAAAGTCAACCTAATTCCTTATAACCCTTGGCCTGGATCAGTTTATGAGTGTTCTAGCGAGGAAAGAATAGAGGCCTTTAGTAGTGTAGTTTTACGAGCTGGTTATGCCTCACCTGTAAGGCGTCCTCGAGGGCAAGATATCATGGCAGCTTGCGGGCAACTCAATAGCGAAGCCAATAGCAATGACTCATTAAAAGAATTCGTATAATTTAGGAGCACCCCAGATGAACAATGAACTAGAAAAAAAACTTGAAAAAGCAAAAGGGTTGTTGGAAGCGATAAGGGGGTGTCTTTGACTGGGATAAAGAGGTAGAGGAATTAGAGGTATTAGATAAACAACTTGAAGACCCTGATCTTTGGAATGATCAAGATAAGGCACGGAATTTGAGCCGGGAAAGAGCCAAAAAAGCAGAGGTGGTAACACATTACCGAACCCTTCGTGAAAAGTTTGAGGATTGTGAAACACTGATAACCTTGGCAGATGAGGAGGGTGACCAAAAACTGTTGGAGGAGCTAGAGACCGACCTTGTTGCTTTTATGGTGGTTTTGGAGCTGGCTCATTTTGAGGCGGTGATGTCTGGTGAGGCAGATGGCAACGACTGTTTCCTTGAACTACACGCGGGAGCAGGTGGTACAGAATCGCAAGATTGGGCAGAGATGATCTTGCGAATGTATTTAAGGTGGGCTGAAAAACGCGGTATGACAGCAACCTTGGTAGATGAAACCGCTGGCGAGGAAGCTGGTATTAAATCAGCTTCTATCAAAATTGAGGGCGTCAATGCTTACGGTTGGTTAAAAACAGAAAACGGTGTACATCGCTTGGTGCGGATATCACCTTTTGATAGCAATGCACGCCGTCATACTAGTTTTTGCTCGGTCGCTGTTGTACCTGTTGTCGATGATAATATCGACATTACAATCGAAGAAAAAGACATTCGCTTAGATACCTACCGTGCCTCTGGGGCGGGCGGTCAACACGTAAACAAAACCGATAGTGCTGTGCGAATAACCCACCTACCTACGGGAATTGTTGTGCAATCACAAAATGATCGCTCGCAACATAAGAACCGTGCGCAGGCTTATGATCTTTTGCGTGGAAGGCTTTACGATGCAGAACTAAGAAAGAGAGAAGCGGCGGTTGCAGAGCGTTACCAAGGGCAAACCGATATCGGGTGGGGGCATCAAATCCGTTCTTATGTAATGCACCCTTATCGCCAGGTAAAAGATGTTCGTACGGGCTTTGAAAGCAGCCAAGTACAAAACGTTATGGATGGCGACATTGATATCTTTTTGACACAAGCTTTAGAGTGGAGCAAACTGCGTGACGACGGTGCATGAAAAAATTACACAGCTGAGAGCAAAAATCAGAGAAAATAAATTAAATTACTGGTTGGTTACCAGAGGAGACGCCCATCAACACGAGATGGTAGCACCTAGTGAGCAACGGCTTGAGTGGTTAACAAAATTTTCTGGTTCTGCAGGTTTTGCTGTCATTGGGCTTGATAGGGTTGGTCTTTTTGTTGATGGTCGCTATAAAGAGCAGGCTAAAATTGAGTGCAGCTTTGAGGGTATTGAGATACTCGATTTTGACAAAACATCGCTACAAACTTTTTTGGAGGGCAAGGGAACTGTAGGTATGGATGGACGCTTTATTACAAGAAGTGGCGGGCTTTTAAGTAAAGATGGTTTAGAAAAAAATGTGGCAACTTTGCAAATACTTGAAAAGTGCCTTGTAGAGGAAATCTGGCAGGATAGACCAAGCTCTGTTTATGACCTGTGTTGGTTATTAGATGGCGAGGAACCACACGTTGAGATAGCGCAAAGAGTAGTGCGGATACGTCAAAGGTTAGAAGTATCCAAAGGTAGGGTTACAGCTTTATTATTAGGGGCAGATACCTCTTGTTGGTTACTTGGCGTGCGAGGCAATGACATTGCAGAACTACCCATTATTTTATCAAGAGCTTTGTTGGTGTTGTCAGAAAATGATTGGCGTATTATCTGGTATATAGAAGGCAAGGTGGAGCGTGTAGCACTTGCAAAAGAAGCATTTGTAAAAGAAGTACTGGCAGATAAAATTGAGATTATCAGTGGTATAGATAATTTTGCCAAGCATTTAGATGGTGTTGACGCCATTTGGGTAGATAGCTGCACAACCAACGAGAGACTAGTTGCTCAATGCGAGTTGATATGCAAGAGGATGTATGAAGCTGGGAAAAACATTGATATTATTCGCACGATAACCCCTGCACGCATAGAGCAGACTATCAAAAGAGAAAAAGAAAAAAATGGCTTTAGAGCCTGCCACTTGCGTGATGGCACGATGATGGTAAAATTGTTGTATTGGATTGCAAACACCCAAGACCCCCTTGATGAGCAAACTGTTTTCGATAAAATCGACTCGTTACGTCAGCAAGTTTCGGGGTATAAAGGTCCCAGTTTTTCCTCTATTGTTGGGGCTGGTAGCAATGGTAGTATTATTCATTACAGAGTGAGCAAAAGTCGCAACCGTACTTTAAAAAATGGAGAATTATTACTGATTGATTGCGGTGGGCATTACGGGGATGGTACGACGGATGTTACCAGAACTGTAGCGATTGGTACGGTTGATGCTAATCTGTCGCTAGCCTATACAGCGGTGTTAAAAAGTCATATTACGCTCTCTATGCAGCGTTTCCCTGAAGGTACTAGCGGCAGTAATCTTGATGCGATTGCTCGCTCGGTTTTGTGGAACAGAGGGCTTGATTATGCCCATGGTACCGGCCATGGTGTTGGTCATGTTTTATCGGTGCATGAGAGCCCCCCGGGAATATCAAAATCAGCAAAGGATACCGCCATTGTAGAAGGCATGGTATTATCCATTGAGCCGGGGTATTACGAGGCGGGTAAATTTGGTTGCCGAATCGAAAATTTGGTGATTGTAGAAAAGGATCCAGAAGATGGTTTCTTGAAATTTTGTGCCTTTACTTGCGTGCCATATGATAGAAACTTAATCATAACTGCCATGCTAAGTAATGAAGAAAAGATATGGATCAATCATTATCATGATAGGGTTTTTCAAGAACTCGCAAACGACTTGCCCAAGGAGGAAAGACAATGGCTACTTTCGGCAACAAAACCTATTTAGATAACTCACCCTGGGTATTACCTGATGGGGAGAACACATTTCTTACACGAGAAATGAAAGCTGTAAATGAAGCGGGGCAAGATGTCTTGGTTCGGGCTGTTGAGGAACGCTCGCTTACGATATACCTGAATAAGCAAGAGATATTAACCGCAATGACAGTGGGTGATCATCCCAAATGGTTGGCGATAGGTTATTTGCGTAATCAGGGGATGCTGCGGGATGATGATGAGATCACAGGTATCGATTATGACAAGGATTTAGAGGTGGTTGTGGTGCGGACAAAACGCGAAACCGATTACGAAGAAAGGCTCCAACGCAAGGTTCGGACATCAGGCTGTGCAGAAGGAACCGCCTTTGGCTATTTAATGGCAGGCTTGGAGGGAAAGACCTTACCTGAGGGGGAACGGATGAAAGTGAGTGATTTACGACAGTTATTAAAGATCATTCACACCACACCCAGTTTATATTTGTCGGCTGGGGCGATACATGGCTGTGTTTTGTGTAAAAAGAGCGATGTCTTATTGTATATGGAGGATGTTGGCAGGCACAATGCAGTTGATAAAATAAGCGGTTATATGCGAGAACATAAGGTGGCTGGAGACGATAAATTGTTCTTTACAACGGGTCGGTTGACCTCTGAAATGGTGATTAAGACCATTGCTATGGGTATTCCAACGTTGGTTTCTCGCTCAGGGTTTACCGCATATGGTGCGTCAATTGCACAAACTTACGGGATGACGCTAATCGCAAGAGCCAAAGGCAAACGATTGTTTGTGTTATCGGGCAAAGAAAGGGTTGTTTTTGATAATGTGGAGTAAAAATGATATTGGGGGCAGTATACTAGCAGGAGGACAATCAAGAAGGATGGGTGCAAACAAGGCTTTGATGCAAGTTGGCGGTGTGTCGATGATCGATAGGGTTTATGGTTATCTTGAGAGTGAGGTTGCACGTGTTTGTGTGAACGCTAATAAAGGCGATTGGCAGGGTGCTGATACGCCACTAGCAGAAAAATGGGAGATTATTGAAGATATTATTCCGCTAAAAGGTGGACCTCTTATCGGTATATGGACAGGACTGCAATGGGCAAAATCCCAAGGACTTGAATGGCTATTTACGGTGCCTGTGGATACGCCTTTTCTACCAGCTAATACAGTAAGCAGCATTATGAACGCTACCAATAGAATGGGTGCTAAAATGGGCTGTGCTGAAACAAGGGGGAGGCATCACCCAGTTATTGCTTGTTGGCATATAAGCCTTGCAGAGCAAATGGCAACGTGCATTGAAGGCGGCACACGTAAAATTGATCTTTTTGTAGCAGAACAGCCGCGAGCAATGGTGAAGTTTGATGATAAACATGGTGAAGATGTGATGATGAATGTGAACAATCCTGATGATTTGGAAAAGGCTCAACGTATTTTTGAGCAATATTACCATGCTGGATAGCCACGTAAGAAAAATCATAGATATTCCACTTACTTGGATCGCAAAACAAGTTAATCGCTGGAATATAACTCCAACAACTATAACTATTGTAGGTTTTGCCATTGGTGTAGCCGGGGTAGGGGTAACAGCTTTTCAATGGTACTGGCTGGGTTTTCTACTTATTTTAGTAAACCGGTTGCTTGATGGGCTTGATGGTATCATTGCCAGGTATCAAAATAGCGTTAGCGATGTTGGTGGCTATCTTGATGTTGTTTTGGATTTTATCTTTTATAGTGCGGTTCCTATAGGCTTTGGTATCGCAAATTTGCCAGAGAATGGGATCTCGGCGATGGTGTTAATGCTCAGCTTTATGGGAACGGGGGCAAGTTTTTTGGCTTATGCTATTTTTGCAGCCAAACTGGGGCTAGATGAAACCGTTGATCAAGGTCAAAAATCGTTCAATTATTCTCGAGGATTAATGGAGGGTAGTGAGACCATTATAGCCTTTGTGCTTTTTTATATATTTCCCGCCCACTTTTGGTGGATGGCTCTGGTGGTGGCAGTGCTTTGTGCCATCACAGCGGTGGGAAGAATTTATGAAACGAAATCAATGCTGGAACAATCACCCCCCCTAAACCCCCCCCGCACTAAAAAAAGAATTTTTTAAGGCGATAAGGAAGTTATTGGGTTATCTACTGCATGTCATCTATCATTTTATCGATTTCAAGCTGAGTAATGCCTAGGTCATCTTTTGTTTTCATAGGCATACCAGTTAGTACGGTACGTACTTGATGACGCTTGTAATGCCGAGTACATTGTCGGGCAAATTTTTGTGCAATTTTTATGAACATTTGCAAATACCTAAAAAAAAGTAATTTATTTGCTTTTAGAAATCATTTGATTGATTTCTGCTTTGGTGAGATGAGCAATGCCGATATCTTCACGAACAGAAGCTGGCAAGTTCATCAATTCCTGACAAAACCGATAACGACGATAGATCAATGAGGCTGAGTGGAGACCATTGTAAATGGTTGAAAATAAGATTAAGCCAAAACGAGAAACGGCAAGAAAAGTAGGGCTGTGTTGGGGGGTGGTTTGAATAGAAAGTGCCATGATATTAGCTCCGTAAAGTAATTTTTATTGTTCTTGTTAACTAGAATATAATTTTTTTCTTTCACATAGAAAAGTTAAAAGACGGAATACCTGAGTTGACAAAAACACATAGTCAAAATTCAAAAAAGAGAAACAGCAAGTAAATAGTCAGTAAAATAGGGATAAAAATCACAATAAAAGATGACAAGGAACTACGGTGTCCACTTTGCCTGTTTCCCCGGATTTTGAGGATTATTGCAAAGAGGACAACTAAAAACGCAATAATCAGGAAGCGTAGCGTGTCATCCATGGCTGTATCATTTACGAAGGAATATAAGGCGAGATAAGTTTCATGTTTCTGATGTCGCCAATAAATTTATCTATTTGCAAGGGATCAAGAGAGCTTGCGTTTTCGTATAGTTCCTTCACTGAGAAATTTTGCTTTGCGATCACGAACTGCATCAGAGTAACAAAATGAGACGGGATCGGCAAATTGCCTTTAGGGGTTTTTAGAAAAACGTTTTGCGGATTTTGCTTGTCGCTAGTAATCGCAATTCCTGCCATTACCTTAAAACGAGCGTTTTCTGTAGAAATGGGTAAATCAAAACCACCTCGTTTAAAATTAAAGGAATCGCTGAAATTTTGAATGTTTTCAAGAAAATCATCTGATTTGCAAATGGCATTAAGCTCGCTAGCGAATTCTTTCACGTAATCTTTTAACTTTTGGGGGCTTTCTTGAGGCAACGGCAAATTAGAGCGGAAAAAATGCTGCTGAATAGAAAGACCGTGAAGCATATTCATCAGGTCAAGCCCGATAATACTTGTCATGCCAAAAGCAATGTGAATCACACCATCAGAGGCTGCAAGGGCATCGTGGTAAACACCTCTTGGGATATATAGCAGATCGCCAGGCTTTAGTTCGACCTCTGCCAGTAATTTGCCTTTTTGTTTTTCGTGGTATTCTCGGGGTAGCGACTTAAATGATTCGTGGTTAATAGGATGAGGATAGCTACCTTCGTATATTTGCCATACTTTTTCGCCTTCAAAATGAATAGCGAACACATCATGGGTATCAAAGTGCGATGCAAATGCTTGTCGTTGTTTCCAAGAGCAATAAAGATTGCCCTGAGATTTTGCATTAAGTGCTTCTTCAAATATGCCTGAGATCGAACGAAGATTTGAGGTAAGGCTATCTACAGAGTTGGCAACAAGTGACGCCCCTGCTTCAAGAAAGCGGGTAACTTTATCTGCGTCTGGGCTAAGGATATTAAAATTATCACGGCTAACCTCAGGATTACAGTATTTGGAAGGATCAATCGGTGTTTTGTCGAGCACCAAACGCAACGAACTACTGGACCATATGTGTGAGACATTCAAAATCTCGTTGAGAACTTGCCAGTTCATGACATCGGCAAAGCGGTTCTCTTCGGCGCGAATATGGAGGTGTTTTTTACCGTAATACTCATCAAAAAATTGTTGGCGAGTGATAGGGTAAATAATGTCATCAAAAGTTTTGATACTGTTCATAAGATCTCTTCAGGGGTTAAAAAGGTTTCAAAATCGCAAGAATGACAATGACTACCAGAATAACCGCGGGAAATTCATTGGCAATTCTAAAAAATTTTCCAGAGAGCCTGCAATGATTATTGGCAAGTTGCCGCCGCCATCGTGCTAGGAACATATGGAATATTGTAAGTGTCGCAACGAATAGTAATTTGGTGTGTAGCCAAGCATTGCCTTGAAAACCTATTTGCGTGATGAGGGTGAGCCCTGAGCACCAAACAATTATTATTGCTGGGGTCATGATAATTTTTAGGAGCCTTTTTTCCATGACTGCAAGCATACTCGCCGCCTCAACATTTGGAGCATCAACATGGTAGACAAAGAGCCTAGGTAGATAGAGTAAACCAGACATCCAAGCAACAATGGATAATATGTGGATGACAAGACTAACGTGATAGGTATCTAAATTTAGCATCATGGGTTCACTTTAAAGCAGATAGAGTGATTGGTCAAGACTGTGAAAGTGGTGAAAAAAGAGCATCACAGAGAGATTGTAAAAGAATGCACGCGGCAAGTTTATCGCGGTGCTTTACTCTTTTTTGGCGCGAAAGATCAGCCTCTTGCACTAACATTCGCTCAACAACTGCTGTTGTAAGGCGTTCGTCAAACAGTAAAATAGGACATTCAATATTAGAGATAAGCGTTTCTGCAAATTTATGAACCTCGGCAGAGCGTTCACTATCATCGCCGTTCATATGAAGCGGTAGACCAATCACAATACCAACAGGCTCAATGTCGGTAACAATAGAATGGATGGTTATCATCATTTCTCGTGCAGGAAAAGCATGAATAATCGAGTGGGGCGTTGCAACGCTTCTGCCACTATCACTAATGGCAACGCCAATGCGTTTTTCTCCGTGATCAAAGGCGATTAGTCTACCGTTGGCAGGCAAATCTTTTCGAAAGTCATTTGTTTTTGTATGGATTGTCATGAGGCAAAACTAGAAAGCGCTTGGCGAAGGGAAGGCAACAGCGGTAACATCAAAGGTGCACGGGTATCTTGAATATAGCGGTGAGCTTTTTCTAGTTTTGTATTGATCAAATTACAGGGCGCTTCTATAAAAAGATTGCGAGCTTTCTTGTGAATGAGTGAGGATACAAGCGGGCGGGCGATGTCCTCGGGGATATTATCGAGCGTAAAGTACTGGGCGTCCATGCGATTTGATAGAACATCATCAACAAGGCGAATCCATTCAGGTAAATTATCAATTTCTAATAACGCCATCGCAACGCCTGGGCTACCTTCGGCAATCTCTAGGATAAGTTCTCTTCTTTCAGCAACAATATTCATCGGGAGCAACGGCAGCATTTCTTGATTGCTTAGAGGTTTCATAGAAAAAAGCCAAGAACGCGACAAAATCGTTGCAGGTAATGCCCCGCAGACTGAAGTGCATAGGATAAAGTAAAGGGAGTTTTTGGGCTCTTCAAGCGCTTTTAAAATGGCATTAATAGCGTGTTGGTTCATCAATTCGGCATTATTAATAATCACCACCATATGTGATGACTTTGAAGGCGTGAGGGCAGTATAATCAAGCATAGCACGAATTGAGGCAACATCAAGATTCTGCCGACTAGAAGATAAAATCAACATATCGGGATGACTTCCAGCGTTTACCATCATTTGGGTTGGGTTATTTGCTGGTAAGAACGGAAATTTTTCAAAACTTCGAAGGTTACTAAGAAGTGCGGAGCCTAGAGCTTTTGCCAACGTGAATTTTCCAATGGAAGCTTTACCGTGCAACAGCACGGCATGAGGAAAATTATCCTGTTCATAAATTCGCGATAATACGCTGCGAATCTCTTGATGACCTATAAAATAATGAGACATGACACTATACCAACTCCGCCATCATGATAATAGTTTTGTTGCAATAGTGCCACGAATATCTTTTTCGACTTTCTCAATAGATTGACTAGCGTCAATGGTTACAAAACGATGGCTTTCTTTTTGAGCGATCGCTTTGTAGCCATCGATAATCAGCTCAAGGTTTTGTTGTGGCATTTTGTCAAAACGATTATTCTGGGATCTTGCACCTATTCGAGCTCTAGCAAGGGACGACGGAATATCGAGAAAAAACGTAATAATCGGGATGGGAGGACACAAATGTTGTTCAAGGTGCTGAATAAGCGGTGTTTGTGAGCGTTGATATACTCTAGTTGAATCAATGTATCGATCAGCAATTACCCAAGAACCCTCTTGAAGAGCAGGCTTCACCTTTAGCTCTAACAAGTTCATACGAGCTGCATAAAATAGCAAAACTTCGCTTTGAACAGTAAAATGCTTTTTGTCTTCTTGCAAAAGTAATTCACGAATTTTATCAGACACTACAGTGCCACCAGGCTCTCTGGTGTGACATACGTTAATACCCTGTTTAGAAAGCCAACGCTGTAAGCGCTGTATTTGAGTGGTTTTTCCTGAAGCATCAATGCCCTCAAAAGAAATCAGATGAGACATCAATCAGACGTGCTACCAGTGAGTAGGAACTGAAGATTGTCCTTAATTCTAGAGAAAATGCCACCTTCGCTTGCGTGGTTAGCTGAAACAAGAGGTATTGAATCGATAGCGTTGCCAGGCTTGACAAGCTCAATCTTTCCGACAACATCTCCACTTTTAACAGGAGCAACTAACGGTGAATCATAAACCATACGCAGTTTTACTTTAGAGCGGATGACTCTAGGAATAAGGAAAATCGCATTCTCTCGAACCGTAGCAGTAACCGTATTGCTTTCACTGCCGATCACAGGAATTTTAGTAACAGTATCACCAATCTCAAAGGCTCTGATTTGCTGCCATTCAGAAAAGGCCCAGCGGACAATGCGCGCACTTTCTTGTGCTCTTTGTGCTTTGCTATCAAGTCCAGAAATAACCAAAAGGACACGCCTATCTTTTTGCATTGCACTTGCGGCAAGGGCGTAACCCGAGCCTTCAGTAAAGCCAGTTTTAATGCCGTCTGCTCCCACGTTCATATACAAAAGAGGGTTGCGGTTCGACTGCTTAATATTATTGTGCGTAAAGGTAGTGATCTTGTAGTAAGAGTAAAACTCAGGAAAATCACGAATAAGAGCAGCTGCAAGTTTTGCAATATCTGCAACGGTTGAATAGTGTTGTTCATGAGGCCAGCCGCTGGCGTTGATAAAATTCGTGTTATCCATTTCAAGAGAAAGAGCCGTATCGTTCATGATAGCGACAAAGCTATTCTCGCTTCCAGCAAGTGCTTCGGCAATGGCGACAGCTGCATCATTGCCTGATTGAACAATAAGTCCTTTAGCAAGGGTTTCAAAATCCACAGGCTTATTCACATCTAAAAAAGAGCGAGAACCCTTCATTTTCCAGGCATTTGCACTAACAGTAGTCGTGTCCTTTAGCGATACAAAGCCCTGCCGAATATGAGAAAAAAGAATGTATGCAGTCATCATTTTAGTAAGTGATGCTGGTGCAAATACTTTTTCCGCATCCTTTTCAGCAATAACAATGCCACTGTCAAGGTCAATTAGCATCATGTTTGTTGCGGATGTATTGATAGGAGTTTGTGCCAGAGCTTGGCTAAATAGCAATAGATAAACAAGGGGTACTACAAGAAAACGCATAAAAACTCAGTTGCTAAGGATCATGATAAAATTGATAGGTTCATTTCACCCGATTCATAGGCAGTAGAAAAGCAAAATTTAGATAGATAAGGCTAATGCTTAAATATTATCACTTTGAGATCACAAAAGCCGAGTCAAAACCCAAATTGTAGCGAATCGTTGGTAACTCGTTCTCTGCCTCTACTTTAGAGGTGAAACCAATCTGTACTTTATAGAAGCGATTGCTTGGAAGTATACGAACATGAGTATACTTTTCGGACAATGCCTGTTTAAGTTCTTCGGCATTACTCTGGCTTGCAAAAGCACCTACCTGTAGTTTGTAAGGCATCTCTCCAATTAGTGAGGTGCGAGAGCCTATCACAGGTTTAGGAGGCAAAACCTTTTTGACAATAGGCGTCTGTGTTGTGGATAGAGAAGGAACAGGGACAGCCTTTACAGAATCGTATGTTCTGGTCGGTGAAGTGCTACTTTTTTTTGTTTGCATCATCGCTTTAAGTTGTTGGCTTTCTTTAGCGAGATAGACAATATTCACATTCGCGGTACCATTTTTTTCGAAATCAAGGAGCTGCGCGGCTTTCTGGGACAAATCAATAACGCGAGACTTAGAGTAGGGGCCTCTATCATTTACTTTTACAATAATAGATTTGCCATTGTCTTTATTGGTCACACGGACAACCGACGGCAGGGGTAATGTTTTATGGGCAGCAGAAGCGATGTTCTTATCGAAAATACCGCCATTTGCCGTTTTCTTGAGGTGAAAGTTAGGACCGTACCAAGAAGCAATACCGCTCTGCGTAAAGACATCAACTTCGTGAGGTTTGTACCATTTGCCACCTACCTTGTAAGGATTACCAATTTTATATTCGCGGCCGTTGTCAGCAATAGCCCAGTTATGCTCAATATTGCCTCTGACCGATGCACTTGATGATGTAATGCCAGAATTATCCATTGGCGTTAGCTTTGCCAGAGAATTGGTCCCGGAATTAGTCCCTTTATCTGTTATATAGGAACCGTCAGATTGTTTTTCATTTGGTTTTTCATGAGGATAGCTTTTTGGCGCTTTGGTAACATAAGCACTGTTGGCACAAGCAGAAAGCATGAAACCGAATAAAAGAAAAACAAAAAATTGGTAGAAAACTTTATACGTCACGAAACATCCTCAGAAATAATAGAAAGTGTGTGGTGTAGCTATAAATCAAGAAAAACAACCAAAGATTGCATTTATTTTTATAGTTACTACAACTCAGGTTAGATTTTGGTATCTAATGAACTCTTGGTGAGGAATCGCGAAAATCTATAGGATAGTTTTTTGATCAATAAAAACTTAGTCTGGTAAGTCGCCTAGATCTTCGACAATACGTTTTTTGCGACCACCCTCAGCAAGTCTACGGATTTCCTTCTGGATAAGATCTTCGACCATATCTGGTAGGTTTTCATCGATCCAGTCTTTGAGCATAGGACGTAAAATGGTGATCACAACATCGGCAAGCGTGTCGCCAACTCTACCTAGCCTGATAGCTTCATCAAGTTCTGCAAACGAACTGATACCGGATATTTCTGTTTCATCTGCCATAATACGCATACCACTGGCAGTGGGGCGTCTACTTGTTGACCTAGGAGCCGCAACACGTTGGTCTAGAACAACTGATTCGCGGGGGGCAGCTGTGGGAGCCACATTTTGTTGCGTTTTCGCAGGTTCATCTTCCTCTGCGATAATGTCGCGGATAGATGAGAGGATATCTTCCATAGAGGGTTCTTGTTGTGCCATGCTCGTAATCACCTTTTAATTAAGTAAAGCGTTTCACTAGTTGAATAATCACTTGAAGTCCTATGATAAACCAATAAGAAGATTTATGCAATACCCAAGATGTTGTTTGGCGAGTGATATTAGGTTTTAGATAATTTGGAATAACGTGTAACCACAACCAACCTCTTGGAAAGCTTGGCGTGTAAGAACAGAACATTTCAGAAGAAAAATTGGTTATTAACGATTATTGAAAATAATTTATTCATAAACATTCTAAAACTAATACACTCAAAGTTCAGGTGCCACGTTAACGCTCCCATCACTGGATTATCGTGGATGATTCGTTCAGGTTCAATTAGAAAAACAGATTAGCAAGGGGCCGAATTAGAGAAGACGTGGGAAGCTACAGGGGAAGCTACAGGTTTTTAAAAGATAGCGCAAGAAAACAAAAATCTAATTGTTTGCAGGCTGTAATGATGAACTGTTATTTGATTCGCGTTTAAGGTTTTTTGAAAGGAGTAAGTAGAAGGAAGCCTGTGAATGTAACCACAATCTGTTGATTTTAAGTAAAAAAAACAAGAAAACGACAAAAGTTTCTTGTAATATGAACTGTATGTTGTGGTTATGGGCAAAAACATCTACAAAATGTATTGAGGTTTTAAACTTTTTGGGTTACATTGTGCATCATTCGGGAGGATAGTTTTGCTGGTAAGTAGAATTTAACCTGTTTAAAGAGTGGTGTTAGAGGATTTAATTCAAGCTTTTTTAAGCCACCAAATATTTATTTTAACCATTTTTATTGAGAGAGGTTTTGTAGGATTATGTCAAAATGGACAGATGAAAAAGTTAATACATTGATGGAATTATGGCAGAATGGTTACTCTGCAAGGCAAATATCAGAAAAGCTAGGCGATGTTAGTCGTAATGCTGTAATCGGCAAGGCTAATCGTTTGGGGCTTTCTGCTGCATTAAAGGTGCCCTCAAAGCGCAGTGAGAGAACGGTTGATGCTTCTTATATGCGTAGCAAATACTGCCAGTGGCCTATTGGTACGCCTGGCTCTCAGAAATTTACCTATTGTGGCAAGGCAATTGATTCTGGTTACCCTTATTGTTCAAAGCATAAGGATGAAGCTTACAGACGCAAAACTGCTATCACGGCTGAATCTGCGTAGCTTGAATCTGCGTTGTCCTTGCTTTGCTAAGGAGTTCTCTTGTTGGTTTTGCTTGGGAGGGATGATACTATCAATTATTATCGTAACGAAGTATCGTACTAACTAGTTCTTTTATTTAGTTTTGTACTAGGGTTAGTTTTGTACTCTGGGCGAGGCTTTTGATAATTCTTTGGTTATCCTATCTGCAAAATTTTCCGCTACTTCTGCGTCTGCTACCTCAATAACGACCCTTATTAGTGGTTCTGTTCCTGATTTTCTTACGATCAATCTTCCAGAGTGACTTTCTTTGAGCTCATCAGTTAGTTTCTCGATCGCTATTTGTTTTTCGGGGTTGTCTAAAGGATTGTCTTGTTCTGTAATCGAAAAGTTTAAATTCTTTTGGGGCATCGGCTCAAATAAGGGACAAACATCTCCTATTAATTTTTTTTCTTTTTGTAAGCACGCAAGTAAATGAAGAGCTGAAAGGATACCATCCCCAGTTTCAACGTAATCACTCATTAAAATATGCCCAGAAGGTTCGCCGCCCAAATTCAGAGCATGTTGACGCATTTCTGTCGTCACATAGCGATCACCGACTCTTGTACGGCGTAGAGTAATATCTAACGATGAAAGATAGGTCTCTAAATTTGCGTTGGCGGTAATGGTACTTACCACCGTATTGTGGGCAAGCTTACCAATTGATTTCCAGTATTTGGCCATTAATGCAATAATTTGCTCGCCGTCGATAAGCCGACCTTTGTGATCAATTACTTGCAATCTATCGGCATCACCATCAAGGGCAAGACCGAGATCAGCTTTTTCTTCAATCACTCGCTTGGCAAGTTGTCTGGTATCGGTTGCTCCGCAATTTTGATTAATGTTTGTACCGTCAGGTTCCACACCGATAGCAATGACTTCTGCACCCAGTTCAAAGAGAACTTGAGGAGCAATACGGTAACCTGCACCGTTTGCACAATCGACAACAATTTTCACTCCCTCTAAAGACAAGCCGTGTGGAAGAGAGTTTTTCAAGAATTCTATGTACCTACCAGGAGCGTCCTCATACCGTTTTGCCTTGCCCATCTGTTCTGAGGGTACTGGCTGAGAAATTTCGCCATGAAAGAAGAGGTTTTCAATGCGTTCTTGCTCGCTATCAGAGAGTTTTTGGCAATTAGCGCCAAAAATTTTGATACCATTGTCGCGATATTCATTGTGAGAGGCAGAGATCATCAACCCAAGATCAGCTCTAAATGATCGGATAAGCATCGAAACAGCAGGGGTTGGCAGTGGACCAACCAGAATTACATCAAATCCCATGGCTACAAAGCCTGCGGTTAGAGCGTTCTCGAGCATATAACCGCTAAGCCGTGTATCCTTGCCAATAATTACGCGATGGCGATGGTTACCAGTTTTGTGAATAGAGCCAAGTGTAAGAGCAATTTTGAGTACAGATTGGGGATCGACAGGAAAACGATTGGCTAGACCGCGGATACCATCGGTTCCGAAAATAGAGAAAGACATCCCATAAAACCTTATTTAAAGGAGGCTGGTTTTAGAATAGATTAAAAGCCTTCGAATATTCAAAAATTAAGCTCCTTGAGGCGACGGAGAAGGGGTTGAGCCGCCAGGAGTACTTGGTTTCCAAGCAGTTTTTCCAGAAGGAACAGAGTTCTTAGGAGAAGCATCGTCATTGGGATCTTCTCGGTCAATAGATTCTCCTTTCATGAGTTTATCAAGATCATTTTTGTCGAGAGTTTCGTATTCCAGAAGAGCTTGTGCAATAATTTCAAGTTCATCGCTATGCTTTTCGAGGATTTTTCTGCAAGCAAGCGTTGCTTCATCAATGACTCTGCGTATCTCTGTATCGATAATATCGGCGGTTTTTTCCGAGATATTTTGAGAGCGTGAAACAGAGTGCCCAAGAAAGACTTCATCTTGATTCTCATTATAGCGAACAGTACCAAGCTTATTGCTAAAGCCCCATTCGGTTACCATTCTGCGAGCAATCTCGGTGACCATTTTGATATCGCTAGATGCCCCTGTGGTAATTTTTTCTTTACCAAAGATGAGTTCTTCTGCAAGCCTGCCACCCATGCCGACAACTATATTGGCTTTGATTTTTTCGAGGGTGAGAGAGAGCTCATCTCTTTCGGGCAGACGCATAACCATACCGAGTGCTCTGCCGCGGGGAACGATGGTTGCTTTATGAACTGGATCAGAGGCTGGGCTATATAATGTGGCAAGTGCGTGTCCAGCCTCGTGGTAAGCAGTGAGGCGACGTTCTTCCTCTGACATAATAAGAGAGCGACGTTCACTGCCCATCATCACTTTATCCTTGGCGTCTTCCAATTCTGCCATCGAGACGTTGCGTCTGTTGCGTCTTGCACTCAACAACGCGGCCTCATTAATGAGGTTTGCAAGTGATGCACCAGAGAAACCAGGCGTTCCACGAGCAATAATCTTAAGATCAACATTTTTAGAAAGAGGAACCTTTCTCGAGTGAACTTTAAGAATTTTTTCTCTG
Source organism: Tritonia tetraquetra (assembly GCA_030265355.1). Lineage (NCBI taxonomy): Eukaryota > Metazoa > Mollusca > Gastropoda > Nudibranchia > Tritoniidae > Tritonia > Tritonia tetraquetra. Next base: position 69,648 of record JARBEQ010110874.1, on the reverse strand, counting down.
CCCAAAACATCAGGGTTGGGTACAACAACCTGCCTATCGAAACGCCCAGGGCGTAAAAGTGCAGGATCAAGAACGTCAGGACGGTTGGTCGCTGCAATTAGAATAACGCCCTCTGAGGATTCAAAGCCATCCATTTCAACAAGCAATTGGTTGAGCGTTTGTTCTCTTTCATCGTTGCCACCGCCAAGACCTGCTCCACGGTGTCTGCCAACAGCATCAAGCTCATCAATAAAGATAATGCAAGGTGCGTTCTTTTTGCCTTGCTCAAACATATCACGCACTCTACTTGCCCCCACACCAACAAACATTTCGACAAAGTCAGAGCCTGAAATCGTAAAGAAAGGTACGCTCGCTTCGCCAGCAACAGCACGTGCTGTAAGGGTTTTACCAGTACCAGGAGGACCCACCAGTAACACACCTTTGGGAATTTTTCCACCAAGGCGTTGAAATTTCTTGGGCTGTCTAAGATACTCAACAACTTCCTCTAGTTCCTGCTTGGCTTCTTCAATGCCTGCAACGTCGTCAAAGGTAAATTTTGTTGTGTGTTCGGTAAGTAGGCGAGCCTTTGATTTGCCAAAACCCATAGCCTTACCGCCTCCTGATTGCATTTGTCGCATAAGGAATATCCACACAGCGATGATAAAGATCATCGGTAACCAGTTAATCAATAAGGACAGCAAAGGAGATGAGGTCTCTTGTGGTGGTGCTACATCAATAGATATCCGCCGTTCCGATAGCTGAGAGACAAGATTAGGATCGTCTGGCGTGTACGTACGAAAACGAGAACCGTTATTGAGAACAGCAATAAGCTGTTGTTCTCTTATGGTGACGCCACTAACATTCTGGTTTTCAAGCTCGACAAGAAAAGAAGAGTAGGGCTTCACAGGCAGAGAGGAGGAATCATCAGTCTCGCCCATAAAATAGTTGGAGAGCAAGATGGCAACAACGAGTACGCCAAGCCAAATGAGTATATTTCTTATGAAGGGAGTCACGGTTCTGTACTTTCTTTGTTATTGTATCAGCAAGAGTGTAGCGTAGCCGTTCTCAAACGATCCTGTTCTTACGAAAATGGTGTCAATATCATCGGTAAAAATAGTCAACGAGCAAGATGGCAATGACGAGTACGCCAAGACAAAGGAGTATTTTTTACGAATGAGTTCATAATCTTGTACTTTCTTTGTTATTGTATCAGAAAGAATGTAGCATAATCGTTCTTGAACAATGCTGTTCCTGAATGATTATCCTGTTATTCTATCAAATATCGATAAATTTGGTAGAAAAAAATTATAGCCACCAACGATATATGATAACAATAGTTATAGATTTCAAGAAATTATAACAAGAGTTTGCAAGAGTACCCCTTGAGCAGTCGTGACCAATGAACGAGAAGAAAGATAATGACTTAGCAAAAAGTGTTGTTGCCATACAATACGATCGAAGTAGTTCTGGTGATGACGCCCCTCGAATTGCGGCAAAAGGACAAGGATATATTGCTCAACGAATCTTGGAAGAGGCCGATAATCTTGGTTTGCCTGTTGAGAGGAATCAGGATTTACTAAATCTGTTGTACGCGGTTGATTTGGGGGATGAAATACCGATTGATGCTTTTATTGTTGTAGCAGAGATATTGCGTTATATTTATGAGAAGAACGGCGAGCTGTAAATACTCTGGATAATTTAGATTCAAAACCTTGTAAAGAAATCCAAGCTTGAAAGTATGGACCTATGAACAAAGATAATGATGCACCAGCTTCCTCTGAACATGCGTTGGGCGTGGAATGTGAGGAAATCGTTAGTGCAACTTACCAAATGATATCCTACCTTGATAGCTGTGCAGATAGTCTGAATACCCACAAACTTGTTGATTTATCCGATATCGAAGCACAGGTACTCTCCTTGTGTGAGCGAACAAGCTTGCTACCTAAACAAGAGGCGGTTATTTTGATAGCACCACTCAACGAATTAATGGCAAAGATGGAAGATGTTTCTCGCATTCTTGCAGAAAAACAAGATGAGCTCAAAGCTTCAGCAGCTCGGGCTGAGAAAGTTGCAGAACGAACACAAAAACGAGAACAAGAAAGATAATAAATGACCGACTTATACTCTGTCGACTATTTTATTGCAGTGATAATCCTTGGGATTATGTTGTTAAGCTTTGTGGTTATTCTAAGGTTGTTTCGCAGCAAGGGTCGAAATCTCTGGAACCGTGGTTGGCTTGGCTCCAAAAATAGCCTGCGGTTAAAGATTACCGAAGGGGCTCAACTCGATCAAAAACGAAGGTTACTAATTGTCGGTTGTGACGATACAGAGTATCTTTTGCTCATTGGCGGACAAAATGACTTACTCCTTGAAAAAATTAAAAACTATGATGACGACTTCTCGTCACAATTGCCCAAAAGTATTTCGTCTCATGAATAATGTAAAAATCAAATGGCTGCTCTCTCTAGGTCTTCCCGTTCTTCTTGCCAGTGTTTTCTGGTTTGGCGAGGCAGCAGCGCAGTCGTTTAATCTTGATATCGGCGAAGGGGGGAGCGTTACAGCCCGTCTTATCCAGTTGGTGGTACTGCTTACAGTACTCTCGCTTGCACCATCACTTTTAATGATGGTAACCTCCTTTACCCGTTTGGTGGTGATATTCTCTCTACTCAGGAACGCTATCGGTACGCAGCAAAGCCCGCCCAATTCGATTTTGGTGAGTCTTGCTCTTTTTCTTACCTTCTTCATCATGCAGCCCACCCTTGAGACCGCGTATAACGATGCTATCCGCCCTCTACTTAACGAGGAAATTAGCGAAGAAGAGGCCTTTAACGCTGGAGTTACGCCTTTTCGGGAATTTATGTTCCGCCATGTTCGGGATAAAGATCTCGGGCTTTTTATGAATATTGCACAGATTGGTGATGTCACTTCTGATGATGAAGTGCCTTTGAGAGTACTTGTTCCAGCTTTCATGATATCAGAATTGAAGCGCGCCTTTGAGATAGGGTTCTTGCTTTTTATTCCATTTTTAGTTATTGACATGGTGGTTGCATCGGTTTTAATGGCAATGGGGATGATGATGTTACCCCCTATTTTGATATCGCTGCCTTTTAAGATTGTCTTTTTTGTGCTGGTTGATGGCTGGTATTTGGTGGTTGGTAGCGTTGTACGAAGTTTTGGCGAACTATGACCTGCGTATTTAAAGGAGTTATGTATGAGTGAAGAAAAATCTGTAATGGATTTCGAAAAAGTTAGCGAGCAACACCTGAGTACTTGGAACCGAATGATCGTGCTTTCCAAAGCAATGGGTGTTTTTTTGGCACTGATACTGTTGGGTTTGCTGGTTATCTATTTTAATTGATGCCCGATTCCGTTGCAGATGATGATATTGCATTGAATAAGCACTTGCCGATTTGGTTTGGTTGGTGGCTTTTTTTGCTGTTTTTATTGGTACTTGCGACCATGCAGATTGGTGCTGTGACACGTCTTACCGATTCTGGTCTTTCAATGGTGGAGTGGCGACTTTTGATGGGTACGATGCCACCACTTAGTATGGATGAATGGCAACGCATTTTTGCTCTCTATAAAAAAACAGCAGAGTATAATTCTTATCCGATTGACTTGGCCTCGTTTAAGGTTATTTTTTGGTGGGAATACATCCATAGAGCGTGGGGACGCTTGATTGGGCTTGTTGCTATTTTGCCATTTATTTGGCTTTTGTGGCATAAAGCATTGGATAGAACTTGGATTCAGCATTTGACTAGCGTGATTACTCTTGGTGCTTTGCAGGGTGGAATTGGTTATTGGATGGTGTTAAGCGGCTTGCGTTATCGCTTGGATGTTGCCCCTGAGAGGCTTGCTGTTCATTTGTTTGTAGCGATGAGCATATTATTGTATTTGGCTTTTTTGATACGCAAAGCTTGGATGCCTTATTTGCAGGAGAAAGTTTTTGTAAGTTTTGGCAGGTATCTTTGGGTGTGGTTTGCTAGTTTGTGGGTGTTGTTGTTGGCATTGAGTGGTGTATTGGTTGCAGGTCTTGATGGCGGTTATATTTACAATACCTTTCCTTTGATGGGCGAGACACTGGTGGCAGGTGAGTACGGTGCTGGTGCAACTGGTATTTGGTCTTTGATTTTTGATGATGGGGTTACCTCGCAAGTGCACCATCGCTTTTTTGCATACGGCAGCTTGGTTGTAGTTGGTATACAGACTTTTTTGTTGCATAACTGTGGCAATGCCCGCTTAGAGCTGTTGTCGAAACTACAGCTATTGGTATTGGTTCTACAGGGGGGGCTTGGCGTTGCAACATTACTGAGTGTTGTTTTTCTGCCACTTGCGTTGTTGCATCAGTTGGGTGCTGTTGCTTTGTTAGTACTTAGTTTTTTCATATGGCTTGATACTCATTTCTTTAAGAATGTACCCTGCAAGGTAGAGTGAGCCACATATGACGAGTATGCCTGGTTTTCGTTGAGAAATTAGTTCTATAGCTTGGGTTAGTGATGCTGTTGGGCGTGTATTAATGCCATTAGTTAAAGCAATTTCTGATAAGTTTCTGGCGGTATAGCAATCATCAGAATTGGGTATTGTTAGGGTGTGGATAGAACTTGCAAGTGCTTCGATTGGTTGTAGGAAAGTGCAGACATCTTTACTTGCAAGCATACCTAGTAAGATATGACATGGGCGTGATGGGACGCGAACTTTTTGCTCGTGGCGAATATAGTAAGCAATGGCATTGGCGGCATTCTCGTTGTGACCGCCATCAAGAATGATGCTCCAACCCTTGTTTTTCAGTACATCAAAAGGAGAAGAGAGGGGAAGGCTTTGCAGGCGTGCAGGTAAAAAGGTACTAGAGATGGCTTCTGCAATTATACTTTCTGATATTGTTTTAGAACCGAGATTGGCGTGATTTTCTTTGATGAGTTGGCAGGTTGCCGTGATGGCAGTTGCCACGTTGTCGAGCTGGTGTCTTCCTCTAAGGGCTGGGGCGGGCAAATGGTATGTACGCTCCTGGCTCTTGTAGATCCATTGGTTTTTTTCGTCAAGAGGGATAACTTCGACATCTTCATCAATAAAAACGTTTAGATGAGAGCGTCCTGTTAGTTTTTCTTTTAAGTACAAATTATTGGGCTTGTGTTGACTGCTAACAATCATAGAGGTCTCTGGTTTAGCAATTCCAGCTTTCTCTTGAATAATCTTTTCTATACTGTCTCCTAGATACTCTTGGTGATCAAGAGCAATGCGAGTGAGTATGGTAAGGGCAGGTTTTTTTATAATGTTGGTGGCATCAAGCCTGCCACCAAGCCCGCACTCTAGAATAACAAAATCGGCGTTCATTTTTGAGAAAATTAGGAAAGCTGCAACTGTTGTCAGCTCAAAAAAGGTGAAGGGCAGGCCTTCTGCGGCGTTTTTTGCAGTAGTCAAGCCTTCCAGCAAAGAACTATCATCAATCGGCTGGGCATTGGTATCAAGAATTCGTTCATTAAATTCTACAAGATGGGGAGAAGTATAAGCGACCGCTCTTTTACCCAAATGGGAGAGAAGACTATGTAAAAAAAGCGAAGTAGAACCTTTTCCATTGGTGCCGGCAATGTGGATAACTGATGGTAATTTTTCGTGGGGGTTGCCAAGTCTTTCTAGTAAAGGCCACAATCTATCAAGAGATAGATCAATATTTTTGTGGTGGCCTTGCCCCATTTCTTCCAGAAGAAAAGCAATTTGTTCTTTCATTGTTATGGGGTGTTGGTTGGTTGTTGAGACGAGTTATCAGCTAGTAGAGGGGTGCTAGAACGATTACCCGGATGAAGAATGCCCAGTATTGTCTCTAATTTGGAACGAATTCGATGGCGGTGCAAAACCATATCCAGCTGCCCGCAAGAAGCCACATACTCTGCAGTTTGGAAGTTATCAGGCAGCGTTTCACCAACAGTTTGCTCGATAACCCTTCTACCAGCAAAACCTATGACCGCACGGGGTTCTGCTATCTGAATGTCACCTACCATCGCAAAGCTTGCACTTACGCCACCTGTGGTTGGATTTGTAAGTAGCACAATATAAGGAAGTCCCCGATCTTTTAACATTTTCACAGCAAGTAGCGAGCGGGGCAATTGCATAAGTGAGATCGCACCTTCTTGAATGCGTGCACCACCACTTGAGGTAATAACCAAAAAGGCGGCGTTCTTTTCAAGAGCCACTTCGCAAGCACGTACCATACCAGCCCCAACAGCACCACCCATGGATCCGCCCATGAACGAAAAATCCAACACAGCTATGACAAGTGGCGTAGAACCTATGGTGCCGTAGGCAACACTCAGTGCGTCGCTATTGGTATTGTGTTTTTTGCGGTGAGTCTTTAGCTTTTCAATGTAACGGACCTGATCTCGAAACCCTAACGGATCATCAGGGGTGGGGGGAAGGGGGATGTTTTCATAGAGTCCATCATCAAATAAAATCTCAAAGCGTTTTACAGCCTTAATCGGTAAGTGATGATTGCAGTGATGACAAACACTCATTTCATTTTCTAGTTGTTCTCTTACCAGTAGACGCTCGCACGAAGGGCATTTTTGCCATTCAGGCGTCGCTACCTTGGTGGCGGTAATGCTCTTTTTTAGCGAGACAAGGTTGGGGCGAACAAATTTAGTGAACCATTCCATAATCAATCACAATACCTGTTGAATGTTTTCAATAACTTCTATCGCAGAGGCTATCAAATTGTTAGCGTTTTTGCAATCATTGCCCCGGTTTTTATCGGCTTTGTCTGTTTCACCTGCAAAACAGCCCATGATTGCCGAACCTACCACAACACCATTTGCAATGTTTGCAATGGGCCTTGCTGTGGCTTTATCTTTAATGCCAAAGCCTACCACAACCGGTAGATCGCTATGTTTGCGAATTGCGGAAATTTGTTGCTCTACTGCCTGATAATTGGGCTTTTGTGTGCCAGTGATCCCTGCTATAGAAACGCAGTAAATAAAACCAGACGCTTGAGGAAGAATTTTACTACGTAAGCGTTCCTCGGTAGTGGTGGGGGTGACAAGACGTATCCAGTGCAAGTGATGCTTTTTTGCAAGGTCGCAAAATGCGTGGTCTTCTTCAGGAGGGGTATCGACAATAATCAAACCGTCGACCCTAGCAGCGGTAATGTCTTTTAAAAATAAATCCTTACCATAGGCAAGAATGGGATTAATGTAACCCATCAAGATAATAGGTATGCTTTCTTGTTGGCTGCGTACAGCTTTTATGATCTCGAAGGTTTTTTTCATGGTATGGCCTGCTTGCAGGGAACGTAAGTACGATGCCTCTATGGTATTACCGTCTGCCATTGGATCAGAAAATGGCATGCCTATTTCTAGTAGGTCACTTTTTTCTGCGATCATTGTGGCAAGTTTTATGGATGTTGTTAGGTTTGGATCGCCAGCTGTTATAAAACTAACAAGCGCCTTTCGTTTTTTTTTGGCAAGTGCCGAAAAACATTGAGCTATACGATCAACCATTATAATGCTCGTGTGTATTCTTTGATGGTTTGCATGTCTTTATCTCCTCTGCCACAAAGGTTGAGACAAATTAAGGTGTCGCTTTTTAATGTTGGTGCTATTTTGATAAGGTGTCCAAGTGCGTGGGCTGGTTCAAGTGCTGGAATGATACCTTCAAGTTTTGAGCATAGCACCAAAGCCTCTAGTGCTTCCTCATCTGTGATACCAACGTAGGATACCCTTTTGCTGTCTGCAAGGAACGCGTGCTCAGGACCTATTCCAGGGTAATCAAGACCTGCAGAAATCGAATGTGCTTCCTTGATTTGACCTTCTTCATCTTGAAGGAAGTAGGTCATGTTGCCGTGCAAAACCGCTGGCTTTCCGCCATTAATTGATGCCGCGTGCTGGTTTGTATCAAAACCTTTTCCTGCTGCCTCAACGCCTATAAGTTGCACATCAAGATTATCTAAAAATGGGTAAAACATTCCCATCGCGTTGGAGCCACCACCTATACAGGCAAGCATTAAATTAGGCAATCTACCTTCACGTTCAAAGATCTGCTTTTTGATTTCTTCGCCCACAACCGATTGAAAATCTCGTACCATCATCGGGTAGGGGTGCGGACCAGCAACTGTACCAATTATGTAAAAAGTATCTGCTACATTGGCAACCCAATCGCGCAGTGCCTCGTTTAGAGCATCTTTTAGAGAACAGCTGCCTTTGTCTACCGAACAAATTTCTGCTCCTAAAAGTTTCATTCGCAGTACGTTGGGCTCTTGTCTTTCAATGTCTGTTTTGCCCATGTACACAGCACATTTCAGGTCAAAGAGTGCACACATGGTGGCAACAGCTACGCCGTGTTGTCCTGCTCCTGTTTCGGCAATAATTCGTTTTTTCCCCATTCTGCGTGCCAGTAAAATCTGACCAAGAACGTTGTTAACTTTATGGCTGCCTGTGTGGTTGAGTTCTTCGCGTTTGAAATAGATGCGTCTATCAAGGTGTTTTGATAGTCTTTCTGCATAATAAAGCGGTGATGGTCTGCCAATGTAATGCTCACGATAACGAGACATTTCTGCCAAAAAGTGCGGATCTGTTTTTGCCTCTTGATATGCTTTTTCTATCTCTAAAATAAGAGGCATCAGCGTTTCAGCAACAAAGCGACCGCCGTATATACCAAAGTATCCATTCTCATCTGGAAAGGCGTAATACGAATTAGGAGGAGTAATGTTGCCAACCATGGTTAAAACAATTTCTTGAGTTTGCGCATAAAATAAGTCATTCGATAAGCAGACTTTTGGTACCCTCGAGGGGAGACCTTAGGATATTCTATACCAGAGGATACATCAAGGGCAAAAAGGTCTCGTTTACTGATTCGGTGCAGGTTGTTTGCAGTAATACCGCCTGCAAGAAAAAAAGGAACAGCTGGTTTAAAGTTGGATAAAATTTTCCAGTCAAAAGTTTGACCATGCCCTCCTAGGTACGATGCTGTACTTGGCGGTTTTGCGTCCAAAAGCAGAAAAGAACAATGCTTTTCATAAGCACGTGTTTTTTCTAAATCGTCCGAAGTAGCAACAGGGCAAGCCTTGATGATACCGCTTCCGTAGTGTTTTGAAAGCACAGTTGCTTCTTTACAAAATGCGGGTGTTTCTTTGCCGTGAAGTTGAATAAAATCAAGAGGAATATCCTCTAATAAATTTGCCAAATTATCAAATGATGGATCAGAAAAAACACCTACTGTTATAAGTCCTTGGCATTGAGCTTGGTAGTTGAGACTAGACGCGAGTACTCTATCAACAAATCGAGGGCTTTTTTCAACAAATACTAGACCGATAAAAGTAACGTCCAATCTACTTGCAAGGCGAATCTCATGCAGGAAACGCATCCCGCAGAATTTAACCAACGGTACCATGGCTCAAAACCTAAGCGTAATTACAATGAGTTGGTCGCTTCGTCAACCTTGGCGGAAAGTTCACTTGTTTTATCTTTATCCTTGGCTTTATTAGTGGTAGCTTTCTCAATCTCATTATCAATTTCTGGCTGAGAGGTAAGCCCAAGTTCAACGGGAGATCTCATCTTGATATTGGCATAGTTCCAATAAGTACGGTTTCGTATCGATTGGATAGTTGGCTTTGTTGTTGAAAGTAAGCGAGAGATTTGTAAGTCACTTAGTTCAGGGTGATACCGTGTAAGCCAAGCGATGGCATCTGGTTTTTCTGCTCTTTTGGCAAGAGGCGTGTAACGAGGCCCTTTTAGCCGGCGCTTAGGTGGCGGTAAATCCGAGCTGTATAGCGTAAGTTTGCGTTCAGAGTTTCCTTCGCAAGCTTTGATTTCTTCTTCGGTGAGTTGCTGGCTAGCTACGGGGCTTCTAGCCATCACACCCTTTGCGGAATCGCCATCTGCTATTGCCTGTATTTCAACTGGGTGTATGCCTACAAAATCCGATATTTGTTGAAACGTCAACGATGTGTTCTCGATCAGCCATACGGCTGTTGCCTTTGGCATTAGTAGACCTTGAGGTACCATTATTACTGCTCACTGGGGTTAAAATTTTATTGGTTAGTAAACCATGATAAACGTGAAAATCTTTTCTGCCAACAGTTTTTTGAAAAATTACGTATTTTTAGGGTAGAGAGCGGTAAGACTATCGATAGTTAAGATTTCTGATAGCAGGATAGGGTTGTCTTTTTGCTCAAGGGTATGGAATGCTGTAAAGGGGATGCCGTAGCGTTGGTGTTTTTGTAAATAATTTTCGATAGCTTTGTTGGGCAAGGTCCAATCGGCTCGAAGCAGATAGATTTGATGTTGCTTTAACCATGCTTGAACAGGGGATGACTCTAGTACAAAATCATTGACCTTACAGGTAATACACCATTGGGCAGAGACGGTAACAAGAACAGGAATATTGCGGTTAAGTAGATGAGAGATAAAATCTTCAGAGAAAGCATTGTTTAGAGGCTTAGAAGGTGAAAGAAGTGTAGAGCTTGCAATGAGCAAAGCTGTAGTCGCGGTGATGGATAGGTAACGCAGTTTAGTTTTGAGGGGTATAAGCATAACAAATGCGATAGTGACAAGGCTTGCCATAAAAACTGCGGCTAGGAGGATGGAATGTATTTGCGATGAGAGCCAAACAAGCCAAAGGATAAAAGCAATGAGTAGGGCATACACGGTTATTTTGATGGCACGGACAATGTTATGAGGGGGCGTTGGTATTTGCACGCGGTATAGAAGAGCGATAATAACAGAAGGACAAGCAATGCCGCTCCCGAGACTTGTAAAGATTAGTGCTGCATAAAGGGGGGATGGCGATAGTAAAGCACTAGCAAGTGAAGTGGCGATAAAAGGTGCACTGCAGGGTGCGGCAATAATGGGGATGAGCATACCGCTTGCAAAGGGTCTCAACCGGGTGTTGTGGTGAAAGTAGAGAGAAAAACGAGGATGGATAGAAGTTGGAGAGATCAGCAAAAGGGTAAAAAAAATCAAGAAAAGACCAATCAAGACGATAGCAAGTGGGGATTGCAGTTGCCGCCCCCAGAGCGGGATATCAAGTATATAACTTGATCCAACAAAGATAGCTGCAAGTACAGCAAAACTTGTGAAAATTCCGGCAGCTTGATAAAGGAAATAGCGCCGTTTTTCCTGCGGTGCAAACTGCCAATTGGTTCCTAGCTTTAGACCAATAAGCGGTATTACGCAGGGCATTACATTTACAAGAAGACCACCTAGAAACGCAAATATTAATGTTATCCAAAGCGTGCTTTCTAGGGTGTTGTTTGTGGCGTTTTGGCTAGGTGCGATCTTTAGATTGGCAGGAGGGGGTTGAGGAAAAAAGGCACTTGCCTGTGAAGTTTTTGTTTTTAAAAGTACGTGAATATCAGGTTGCTGCTGAAAGCGAAACGATGCAGGTAATGTAATGGCTGCATGGGCAATTTGTTGCTGTGTTTGCCCATTTATGGTTGTAATCAAAGGCTTGGGGAATGGAGGTAGGAACGGTTCTGATGCCAAACTAATGATGATATCATCAAAAGCTTGTGGTTTTTTAAATTGCAGTGAAACTGATAATTGCCCCTCATGAAGGCTTAAAATAGGAACTGATAAACTGGGGATAGTAGCAATTGTGCGAGAAGGGTTTTTGATCCCAGTTAAATCAGGGGTCGTTAGTGTTTTTCGAAACGGAATGCAGATTCTTTCGTTGCAGACAGGTATGTCGATATCAAGTGCAAGTTTCTTTTGTCCTTCAATTTCCTCAAGAGGTAATAAAATCGGTAATACCACTTTCTTTTTAAAACCTAGGCTATCATAGCCTAAAATAGATAACCTTTCTGGAGCTGGAAAAACCAAAGGGAGCGAATCTTCCCTCCATATTACTTTAGGGGCATAGCCACCATTGCCAGGATATTTCCAGTAAGTTTTAAAGCCATCAGAAAGCGTGATAACTAACGATAAATGACCGCCTTGTTTTAAAAACGATAACTGTGCTTCTTGTCCTGCTTGTGATGTGTTGGTACTTGCTATCAGGTAAGAAAATAGACATAATATCAGGAAAATTGTTTTTGTTGTTGGTAATCGCATACTATGTTGCCCACATTATGATATGATCATCTTATGTTAACGATGACTTAGAAAACAAATTTTTTAGAGAATATATTTTTATCGTATACAGAAAAGTATTACAATGACAGAATCCAATATGACAGAACTTAGTATCGAAGTGCAAAAGACAAAAAAGATCAACGCCACCTCTCTTGCAGGTCATATGCTTGTTGCAATGCCTCGTTCTCAATGTGACATGTTTGGGGAAGCTGTTATTTTGATGTTTGAGCACTCTGAAAAGGGAGCAATGGGTGTGATTGTTAATCACTTGTCGGATACTTCTGCTGAGGAACTTATCAAGCAGTTAAAAGTTGATAATGTTGTTGTTGATGTAGGTGATATTGATATCTATGTCGGTGGTCCGGTTGAAACGGGCAGGGGATTCATTATTCACACAGATGAGTACAAGAAAAAGAGTACGTCCTCCATTTGTGAGGGAGTTTCGGTTACGGCAACTATTGATGTTGTTCGGGATATTCTCAAAGGAGAAGGACCTGAAAAGTTTCTGTTTGTTCTTGGATATGCTGGATGGGGACCAGCTCAACTTGATCAAGAACTGCGCGCCAATACTTGGCTTTATGCACCAGTTGATAGTGGCATTTTATTTGATACAGCGGACAATGATAAATGGTTACTTACACTCAAAAAACTGGGTGTAAATAGCCCCATTACAGTTAGTGATGATGCGGGTGAAGCCTAGATTATAGTCATCCAATACATTGGCCGGCCGCTCTGGATGTTTAGGTATTTTTTTGATCCCTGAGTGCTAGAAGGCGAAGCCTAAGTGCCTGTAGTTTGATAAATCCTTCTGCATCGGATTGATCATATACTGTATCTTCTTCAAAAGTTACGTGTTCGCTTGAATATAACGAGAATGGACTCTCTCGTGCAATTACACTTGGTGTTCCTTTGTATAATCTTATTGTTACGCGGCCGCTCACTTTTTCTTGGCTCTTATCGATCAACGCCTGCAGCATTTCTTTTTCTGGGGAAAACCAAAAACCATTGTAAATTAGCGTTGCGTATTTTGGCATGATCTCATCTTTTAAATGACAAGCTTCTCTATCAAGGGTGAGGCTTTCCATTGCCCTGTGGGCAACAAGCAGTATGCTACCGCCTGGGGTTTCGTATACGCCTCTTGATTTCATACCAACAAAGCGATTTTCCACCATGTCTAGCCTGCCAATACCGTGTTTGCCGCCTAGATTGTTGAGTTTTTCTAATAGTGTTGCCGGAGAGAGATTTTCTGCGTTAATAGCAACGGGATCTCCTTTAAAAAAGTCAATGGTAATGTCTTCAGGCAAGTTGGGGGCGTCCTCAGGCGAGACAGTTCGACTATACACAATGGATGGTGCCGCAACGGATGGATCTTCCAGAACTTTACCCTCTGCAGAGATATGCAATAGGTTGCTATCTACCGAAAAAGGCGCTTCGCCTTGCTTGTCCTTTGGGATTGCAATCTGATGCTCTTGGGCAAACGCTATCATGGAATTACGGCCTGTAAAATCCCATTCCCGCCAAGGAGCAATAACTTGTACATCTGGCTTTAGTGCGTAGTAGGCAAGCTCGAAACGTATTTGATCATTGCCCTTGCCCGTTGCACCATGGCACACGGCGTTTGCATTCATTTCCTCTGCTATTGCTATCTGGCGTTTTGCAATAAGCGGTCGTGCTATCGAGGTACCAAGTAAGTATACACCCTCGTAAAGTGTGTTTGCACGAAACATTGGAAATACGTAATCTTTCACAAACTCTTCACGCAAATCCTCTATGTAGATGGCTTCTGCACCCATTCTTTCTGCTTTTTCTCGTGCAGGTTCAATTTCGTCACCTTGTCCAATATCTGCTGTAAAGGTTGTTACCGAGGATTGATAATGGGCTTGCAGCCATTTCAAAATTACGGATGTATCCAAGCCCCCTGAGTAGGCAAGTACTGTTTTATGGGTACGCATATTGTTGTCCTTCCTGTTTATTTATTCGCAAAGTTCAATCAGTAGACCTTTGGTGGTTTTGGGGTGAATAAACACAACTTCTTTGCCATGAGCTCCTATCCGTGGAGGGCTTGTGATGTCGTGTCCATTTTTGCGGAGAGTAGAGATTGCTTCTTGTAAATTGCCAACGGAAAAGCAGAGATGGTGAAGACCGCCGTTTGGATTTTTTTTCTAAAAATTTGTTCAGCGGGCTATCTTCACCAAGAGGGTATATTAGCTCAAGTTCAGGCAATACGGCACTCTCTGAGGTGCGAAAATCACCTTTATTCGTTACAAGAAATTCAGCACAAACACCGTGAGTAGGGAGATCTTTAGGAGTACTTTGTGTGTAGGGTAGAAACTGCTGTAGGGTCTTGTTCAGGTTCGATTGGTGGGGAAGTGCCATACCAATATGATGCAGAGAAGCCTCTGGAAATAGTAATTTTACGACTTGTGGCGTGCGACTTTGCATGGGGTCATGAAACCTCTAATTAAACCTCAAGGCAATGAACATGAACAATCGCACGGCGACCTGTCATCTCGTAGAGCTCTTTTTTGAACGCACTGGTAACCTGCTTTTGAAAGCTATCGCCACTAGAGCTTTTGATAATTGCTGGAAGATTAGCATGACACCATTCTTTCATCTCCAGTGCTGTTTCGTGATCATCGCCAAGCCCAAAGAGAGATAACTCAATGCGAGAAATAATAGATTTTTTCTGGCTGAATGCAAAAGACAGGAAGGCAGAACCCTTGAAAGATAAGGTTTTTCTCTGACGGTGCCCAGAAGTTTCCAGTTCAAGAATTCGATCACCATCAACAAACCATCTGCCAACAGGAACCTTTTCAACAACCTCGATACCATCTTGAGAAATCGATACGCAATCGCCATTAGGAACAACCTTCACATGGGCAATACCAGATTCGTTTTGGGCGATCTCTTTATGGGCATAAAGGTGGGTGAATTCACCATGAATAGGAATAAAGACATGCGGCTTTAACGCTTCATGCATAGCAACAAGCTCGACCTTGCTTGCATGGCCTGACCCGTGGATGAGTATGTCACCATTACTTTGAATTGTTCTTACATTCTTTACAACAAAATTGTTGTAAACTTTGCCAATTGCCTTTTCATTGCCTGGGATCTCTCTACTAGAGAAAATCGCTGTGTCTCCATCATGGAGCTGCACAAATCTGTGGGAATCTTCGCTAATACGGGTCATGCTTCCTTGGGGTTCCCCTTGGCAACCTGCAACCACCATTAAGAGCTTATCCTTTGGCAGTAACATTGCCTCTTTAGTCGGTACAAACTCAGGGAGGTTTTTTAATACGCTCATTCTTTTTGCTATCTCGACCATATTCGCCATGGAAGCACCCACAATAACAACGTCTCGATTTGCTTTGCCACCTGCTATGATAGCACTTTCGATCCGAACAATGTTTGATGCAAAGCAAGTAATTGCAATTCGACCACTTTTGATGCTACCAATCAAATTAATAAGTGATTCTCTAATCTCGCGTTCTGATTTGCTAGCTTCGTTCTCGAAAATATTCGTAGAATCGCACAAGCAGGCAAGTACGCCTTCTCTGCCTAATTCCTCAAACGGGGTAATATCGAAAGCTTCGCCGTGGAGGGGCGATTGATCAATTTTCCAGTCGCCTGTGTGAACAAGTCTACCACAAGGTGTATTTATTGATAGGGCATGAGCCTCTATTGTTGAGTGGGTAACTGGTATTGGATCAATCGTAAACGGACCCAAAGTAATTTGTTCTCGGGAACGATAAGTCTTGACTTGCCAACGAGCTTTAAGTTTTTTTCTACTCAATTTGCTCTGTAAAACTTCATGAGCAAACGGGCTTGCAAATATAGGACATTCAAAGGTATCGGCTAAAAACTGTAAAGCTCCAATGTGATCTTCATGTGCGTGGGTAATCACCACTCCTACAAGGTCGTTTATGCGATCAAGTATAAAACTTGGGTCTGGCATGATAAGATCAACCCCAGGGGTGTGTTCATCTGGAAAAGTAACGCCACAATCTACCACAATCCACTTGCCAGCATGGCCGTAGAGGGTCATGTTCATACCTATTTCGCCACAACCTCCTAATGGAACAACGATGACTTCTTGATTGCCTGGAATACCAGTTTCTTTATAACTATTCATTTCTTCTCTTATTTTATGTTCCTAAAAGTTTGTTATGTATCTGTTTTTTGAAAAAGCGAGTACTCAAAAGGAGTAACGCTTGAAAAATTAACGTTTAGATATTTTTGCTTGGGGTTGCCTATACCATTACTCAAATCTGGTAGTGCAAGGTGTACTCTCTGCAATTGCACAGATGCCTTTTAGCGTAAAAAAGACATCATAGAAATTTATCGCAGAAGTCATTCCAGCAATCATCTGCCCCATGCCCCCTGTGGCAATCACAACATCAGGTGCTTGCTTTAATTCTTCTGCAATGCCTGCAATTAAACCTTCTACCATCGCAACATTACCAAAAATCAACCCAGAAGACATTGCACTTACTGTTGATGTTCCAATCAATTTCGACGGTTTCTCAGATAAATCTATCCATGGAAGTTTCGCCGTGTTCGTTGCTAAAATTTTGCGAGATAGCTCCAAGCCTGGGCTTACTATACCGCCTAGATAAATGTTGTCAACTGCAATCACATCAAATGTAGTAGCGGTGCCAAAATCAATAACAACACGCAGCCCTTCATAAAAACGTACACTTGCTTCAGCGTTAGCCAATCTATCTGCACCAATGGATCGTTTGTCGAGAATTCTATCGCTCAAACCCACTGATAACCGTGCATTGCTTGGTGATATTATTAATGGAGAAATTCCCAAATGTTTTTTTGAAAAAATACTTAAAATTTCTAATACTTCGGGTACTACACTTGCTATGGCGACTTCTTCTATTGCAAACAGCGAAAGTTTGTCGATCTCCATCAAACACTTTAGCCAAAAAAGATACTCTTCCGCGGTTCTGCCACCCTGGTTACTTAATGCATAATGAGCTAGTGGTTTTGAATTCCTAGAGAGTTTCTCTGTTCCAAAAAGACCAAACGTTATGGATGTATTACCAGAATCAATTATTAACTTCATTGGCGTGACTGTCGCAAGGACTTTCTAACGGGTAAGGAGTGGGAGTTACAATGATATCGCCACTATAGAGCGTCATCAATTTGTAGGGCGTTTCTAGTAAAAGAGCACCTTGATTATCAACTCCTCTCAATATACCGATTAAGTCTTTATCTTGCAATCTTATGTTGATTGTCTCACCCTTTGCAAAGAGCTTCTTTTGATAACGTGACACCATACTTTCTGGTTCGCTTTTCATTTTTGAGAAGTTCTCTAAGATGTTTCTCTGAAGACTCCTACGAAGATCGGAAAAATCAATCGTATCATCAGTAAAATCTTGAAGGCAACACGCAGATAAGCCAGCACCATACGGAAAGGAGCCAACATTTAAACCAACGCCAATAACAATATAACAAGACGTGCCATCTTGTTCCATGCGGTGCTCAATTAGAAGACCCGAAACTTTCAACCCTGCGATAAGAACATCATTGGGCCATTTTATATGGATATCTTCAGTAATATGAAAACGAGAAAGGCTATCAACAATACCCATGCAAGCTGCAATCACCATTTGCGTTGGCGTAAAACCTTGTAACCGTGCTTTGCCGATTACAAAACTAGTGTAGAGATTACCTAAAGGCGAATGCCAAAAACGCTTGCGAGACCCGCAACCACGGGTTTGCAAAAGAGCACCAACTCCAAACCCATCGGTTACTCCTTTAATAGCATAGTGATGGGCTATTGTATTTGTTGAAACAAGGGATGGAAAAACAACAATGGGTGCTTCCTTAAAAATTGACACTGTGCACTCCAAAAATTAATGGGAATATAATAAGAAAAAGTAACGAGGTCAAAAGCAGAAAACGAAACATTCGCTCAGATTCGTCAGGCGCTTCAAAAAAGTATTTATCCTTTGGAAAAGCAAAACAATTGAGAATAATTCGGCAAAGAGCAACTCCTTGAGGAATAAACACACTACCAAAAAACAAATGAGCAATCATCATCGTTGTAGCATCAAGTTGTAGCGATAAATTACTCATCATCTCAGGAAACAAAAAGTTAGACTGTAAGTAAAAACTGTATGGGATAGGAATAGTCAGCACATACAAAAGAGAAATAATAAAACACGTCAGTAGTACAGGGTGGCGAGAACCAATCCCTTGGAGATCTTCAATGTTTTGTAGAGGGTAACCATTCTTTTGTATTCTCGACATAACCAGAAGGGCAAGAGAACACGAAAACATAGCCACCACAAAAAACTGAATCACAAAGGCATAACGATTGGCATTGGTTATCAAAGATATAAAGAAAACCAATTCTGCATTGAGTATGATAAAGGCAGAGAAAATAATCGAGGGTAAGTGTTGGCTTCGAAGTAGATGAATAGTTGCAGGGATAATCGTGGCCATTGCTGCAATAGCAAGGATAATATGAATAAAGTGTTCGGCATCTATTCTTGCACCAAAGAGAACAGAAAGCTTATCGTGAAGAATCATAAAAAAGATAATATTTATCATCGAGGCAATCGCTATCACAGTAAAAGCAATGGGTGTCGATGAAACTGCTATCATGCGTGTTGCAATATGAAAAAGCGGTATAAAACTTCGAGCAATGGGAGAGAGTAAAAACGTAATAATCGCGATAATATAAAGAATATCTGGCACAGAGGATGACACATATAAGTAGAAAGAAATAGACGTGTTGTTGTCAATAAAAGGCGTAACAATGGTGAGATTAATCATCATTAGTAAAAAGGCACAAAGGTGATGAAATGTGACACGAAGAATAAATGTATTGGTAATATTTGTGCGAAGAATCAGCAGTAAAAAAGGCAGATTTGTAAGTTCCATCCCGAGTACAAAAAAGATAAGATCATTGCTAAGCAGTGTGATCGAAAGAAAAAAGTTACTGAGAAGAAGACAAATCGCAAGCAGGCGTCTGGTGCGAAAATCCTTTGCAAGTGTAATCGCGACTATAGAACCATAGGCGATAATCGCGAGTAGAAAGGTGCGAGCGATACTTTGAGTGGGCGATTGCGTGGCAAAAATATTAAGTAGGGCAACAATCAGATAGATCAAAAATACGGCAAAGAGTACAGAGAGCGTAAAAGAGTTAACAAAATTGCGGTAAAAGTGTATTTGTTTTTTTTTTGAGCTTACGGAATGCTTTTGCTCTTTATGAAAAAATGAGAGCATGATGGAGATTCTATCTCCATTGATAAGCTCAATGCAGATTGCCAGAAGTAAAAGCGTGTTGGCAGCAAAAGTTGGAGAAAGAATATTCATAGTATAATGTGGTTATTGGATGTGGTAACTTATTGAGGAATAAAGATAAAAAGCGTGTGCAAAAGAAAAATGGAAGTAAACGCGGAAATAAGAATATATTTGTTATTATCAATAACAGCAACTTTCTTCTTCGGGATAGTGGTCTTTTTGGCCCGAAGAAAAGGCAAAAGGGCATAAGCGTTGTAGAGTATGATAATCGAGAGTATCACAAAGAATATGCTGGGTTTTGAGATTTCTTGGGCTATATCGTAAAGCGTTGTTGGTGGAAGAAAGACGCTGGAAAAGGAATGGTAATAAAAAAGCACCGGCCAATAAAACAAGGTAGTAAGAACGACAGCAATCAAGTGCATACTGTATAACGCTGGTGTGATGGGTAATGTTTTTTGCTGAAGTAAAAGCAAAAAGGTCGGGAAAGAAAAGAACAGCAGAATTTGTATATGTAAAACTGCAGGAGGCATGTGGATTGAAATTGCAATGGTTGCGATAATCATGCAGGTAGCGATTGCTCTCACAGGCTTTTGGATCCGGTTTTTCCTATTGGGTATTACCGAGATTACAAACGCAGAAACAAGGAGTGCTACAAGTATGTAATTGGAATAGGAAGCTTGATGGTAGCCGTTAAGGAAAGAGAAAAAGTTAATTTGAGAGAGAATATGGATAGTGATTAGCGTTTGAAAGCAAGCGACATAAAGAGAAGGATTGGGAATATTAAAGAGCGTAATGTACCGCCAATAAGAAAAGAAAGGTGTAAACCCGCTAGCTATGAGAGCTGCAACAATAAGCATAAAATGCTGGATTGTATCAGGTATATCATAAGAAAGGGCAGCAGAGGTAATCACCATCACGGCTGTATTAAGGGCGACAAAAAAGGTGTTCGAGGCCCGGCGAACAATAAAATATTTTTTTTGCATAATTTGCGAAAAAATCAAGAGATCTACAAAGAAGGAAGTGGTAATCACCACGGCAAAAAATGGGAGTGTAGATTGTTCCTGCAAAGGAAAAACGAAGGTGAGAACAAAGCCTGCAACAATAGCAGTGGCAGTGCAAAGAGACTGTGCAACATTTTCGTTTAAATGGATGATTGCGTGTAAGATAAGAAGTTGGCTGATAATGAGCGTAGCTACAAATAAGGGAATAGAAGCCTGATTAAAGTGAAGTATCACATGGGGTAGGAAAGCAGGCGATATCCAATAAAAAAGTGCAATGAAGATAAAAATAGAGAAAACGATTGCCAGCAAAAAAGTTATTTTGCGAATTGTTTGTGCAGAGATAGAAGAAAATGCAATAGGTAAAATAGCGACACTTATCGTGGTGGCAATAGCGACTACACTAATAAAGTGCGCAAGTGACCACGAGAGAAATATCATACTACAAGCGTGAGCATGAGTGAAAAGATGAAATACAAAGGAGAATACATCAAAACATGGCGGGGATGACGGGACTCGAACCCGCGACCTCTGGCGTGACAGGCCAGCACTCTAACCAACTGAGCTACACCCCCGTGAGCTTGTAGGTACTTGAGCTTACGGTATGGATATGTAATCATAGATACCTTAGGTAATTGTACAAGCATCTTTGTCCTTGAAAAGACCAGCATAACTAACACGGGTCGCAAGATGAAGTCAATAGAAAAACATCAAGATAAACTATAGTGCCTGCTTGATAGCACACGCTATAAGGGTTTTGTCGATCTCATCGCTAATTTCGTCTAGCACGGGCTTTGTTTTTGCCTCTGCACAAATGGTAATTTGTGAATTTTCCTTTTTATCACTTAAAGTTGGACTAACCGCCCACCAACCATCTTGAACTTTAAAACGCAAAGAATCTGAACCACACTGATAAAATCCTACGTCATTGCTGGTTGCATAATTGTGCAGATTGAGGATAGCTTGCTTTGCTGGAAACGGGGTGTACTCTATAAGAGGTTCAATAGTGACTGATTCTATCTGTTGTGCTTTTCTCCATTTTGATAGGACAAACTTTTCCTTCTGACTAGATGCAAACTCAAGGAATTTAATCGCTGCAAGTAGACCATCAGAGCAGCCATGTAGTGGGCTGCTAAAATTGGTATAGCCGCTATTATTAACCGCAATGCAACCGTCCTTTTGCAGCATTTCGTTCATTAAAACAGCAAAACCAGACGAAGAAAATATTAACTCATGCCCAAGCTCTTGGACTTTGTTTTGGAAGGAAAGAGACGCAAAAGCATCACACAAAACAGGTTTTTTTTCACTAATTTTGTGCTTTTTAATAAATTGTTCCACAACAATCGTGGCAATTTCGTAATTTGAAAGCACAACGCCTTCATCATCAATAATATACAAGGCACTTGCATCGCTATTAAAAAGAAAACCGAAGGAGGCCTCTTCCTCAAGAATCACAGATTGAAGTTGTTCTTTGCTTTCTGCTATCGCGTTCTGGGATAAGTTTTGATAAGAAGCCTCATCATTGATAAGGAGGTGGCTTCCCGGGACTTTATGGACAATATCTTGCAAGAGATTAATAATACTGCCACCATCACAGTTCCAAACAATGGTTAAATCGTGGTTAGAATTGCTATGAGAAACAATGTGTTCTTGATAGATATTGATAGCGTCTACACTAACAATTGCTCCAGGAGAGAAATAATGATTAAAGCCTAGCTTTGAGTAGGTAAAAACGTTTTTTAGTCGCTCAAGGCAGAGAGCACCATCATTATCAAATAGGCGAAAGCCATTGTGGGTCAGAGGGGCGTCTCCTCCTGTAATGACAATAGCAAGGTGTGCTTGTAGCATTTTCATTGTAAAATGGGCAACCGAGGTGGTGCAATGACCAAGACGCATTACAAAAAGCCCCTCCCATGCCAAACCTCGGCAAAGTTCCTCTTCAAGAGCAAAAGAGGACATCCTTTCATCATAAGCCACACACACAATGCGGCACCCTTTAGAGAAGTACATATGCCCAATGGTTTGCCCAAGAGCTAAGGCATCGGTTGGCTTGATGGT
Organism: Tritonia tetraquetra; assembly: GCA_030265355.1. Classification (NCBI taxonomy): domain Eukaryota; kingdom Metazoa; phylum Mollusca; class Gastropoda; order Nudibranchia; family Tritoniidae; genus Tritonia; species Tritonia tetraquetra. The sequence goes on along the minus strand of JARBEQ010110874.1, from coordinate 47,294 downwards.
GTCACCCATTCGGCCGAGAATTTCGTTATCTTGAAAAATATCAGGATTAAAAAAATACTGATATTTCGAAGAACCAGGTATTGATATCATAATTTTTATTTCGCCTAACTTGAAAAAGGCATATTTCTCCTACTTCAATTAGGCTTTGATTCACCTGAAAAAACAAGTAGACCAGTCACTTAAATGCTATGGATCAAAGCGTTTTTGATAAATAATCTGCGGTGTTAGCAACTCTTCAGCGAGTGTAGGATGAATAGCAAGCGTACGGTTGAGAAGGGCGATTGTTGCTTTTTCCTCTACAAGGCTTGCAAGAGGTTGTAGAAGCTCATCAACCCCTGTACCAAGCAGAAAAATACCAACAATCTGGTGTTCCTCACCAATAGTTACAAACTTATAATGGTTTCTGAGTAGGATTTTTGCAAATCCCGCATCCATGGGTGTAAACTTTGATTTCCAAATAGTAACCACACCACCTTGCTTTTCAACATACTGCAACGCGTCTTCCTCACTCATACCGACAAAGGCAAGGTTTGGTAGCGAAAAAACCGCTGTGGGAATAAGCAAAGGGTCAAGAGGAGGGGCTGGTGTTCCCATCAAATGGCTATGAAAAATTATTCCCTGACGAATAGCAACAGGGGTAAGTTCAGCTGCTATGCCGGTGATATCGCCAATAGCATAAAGCCAAGGTAGTTGGGTTTGATAATTTGCATCAACGCGAATTTTTTGCTTATCAAAGAAAGTTTCGGCTTTAAAGTCTGGCAAGTTTTCAAGCCCCAAGTTGGTTAAATTGGGGACGCGTCCTGTTGCAAAAAGTACTTTTTCAGTTGATAAAGTAGAGCCATTATCAAACTGAAGTGTCAACGGCGTGTCGCTTTGATCCTTTGATATTTTGGTCACATTGGTCTCTAACTGTACGTTAAGACCTGCTTGCTCGAGTGCTTCGGTGAAATGTAGCGTAGTATGGTGATCAAACTGACGAAGTAAGCGATTACCACGGTGAATCAAGGTGATATTCACCCCAAGTGCGTGAAAAATGGATGCAATCTCTACCGCAATATAGCCACCGCCAATAACAGCCATAGAGCGAGGCAAAGTATCAAGATGAAAGATATCATCAGAGACAATAGCATGCTCGGCACCATCAATAGGTAAACGAGAAGGCAGACCGCCAACAGCTAGTAATACACGCTTTGCACGGATAGTTTTACCATTTATCAATACCGAATGCTTGCCGTTTACTTTCGCAAACCCACGAATAATTTCTGCGTTGTTGGTAACAAGTAATTTTTGATAACTATCATTTAAGCGGCGAATATAAGCTTGAATGTTATCACGAAGGGTTGCCCAATTAAAAGACAATGGTCCTGTTTGTAAACCAAAGGCTGGAAAAAGGTGATGAACATGGTGAAAGTGGGCGGCATAATGGATAAGCTTTTTAGGAACACAGCCACGATTTACACAAGTGCCACCAAGGCTGCCGACTTCGCAGAGAGCAACTTTTAAACCACTTGCCGCAGAAATCCGTGCAGCCCGTACGCCACCAGAGCCGCCACCAATTACAATAAGATCGTAATCAAAGCTATCAGGCACGATTACTTCCTTTCAAAAAGATGTTCTAAATCGTGTCGTTTCAAGGTAACAAAAGCTGGCCTGCCATGATTGCATTGAGACGAAAGAGGGGTTTGTTCAATGTTACGCAAAAGAAGCTGAATTTCTGGAAGGGAAAGAGGATGAAACCCTCTAATAGCACTATGGCAAGCTCTTGTTGATAAGACCTCGAATAAGCGGTTTTGTAAATAGTCTTCAATCATGTCCTCTGATAGACCGTCAATATTGCCCAAGACTGCAATTACATCTTGCAATATCATTGCAGTAGAAGTTTGCTTGAGAATTACAGGCGTTGCCATTATGCGGACGCTGGCTTGTTTGTAAGGTTCAAAAATAAAGCCAAAACGTTGAAAAAGCGGTTGATGTTTCTGGAGTTTGTCTGCAATTTCAACGCTACCGCAATCAAGAATCGGCGGAGACAAAACATTTTGTGAAGGGAGTTGTTTTTCTTCAAGAAACGTTGTTTTAATTTGCTCGTAGAGAATACGCTCATGGGCTGCATGCTGGTCAACAATTACCAAGCCTTCGTCATTTTCGGCGATGATGTAATTGCCCATAATTTGCGTGCGTCCAATACCTAAAGGACCTATGTTTTCGACAAGCTGTTCTTGTTGTTCATTTTGTGGGGGGAGGTAAGGTTCTGTTAGCACTTGGGCGATTGTTGCTTTGTTAAGGTTGTGGATAATGTTTTGTGTTTCTGCGGTAGTTGTAGTTCGGTTTTGCGGGTAATGGTTGGATGTTTGGCTTCCCTGTGGATTTTGGTGCAGATTTTGGTTTTGGCTTTGGTGATAGCTGGTAGAGGAAGAGCTGAGTGCTGTCTGTGGTTTTTCTTGTTGCAAGCTACTAGCTAGTGCACTTGAAAGATGACTGCTGACTTGCACGGGGCTACTGCGTAGGATTTCTCTGATGGCGTATTTAAAAATGTTTCTTGTTTCTGAAGGCTGGCGTAATCGAACTTCGGTTTTTGTAGGATGTGCATTCACATCAATCAGTAACGGATCAATCTGAATAAAGAGAGCACACGCAGGGTAGCGTCCTTTAGGTACGGTATCGCCATAGGCAAGCCGTAAAAGAGAAGAGAGCGTGCGATCTTTTACAAAGCGATTGTTGATAAAAAACATCGCCGCATTAGGGGTTGCATGATGAAAAGTTGGCAGTGATATTCGCCCTTTGAGGGCAAGCGGAAAAGAGCTATGTTGAAAGTCAGCCGTTAGAGAATTGTCGAAAAAATTGTTTCCTAGTACGTCACCAATGCGGGTCTCAAGAGCATCCTCTACAGCTGAGGGGTATCTTTTTAGATGAAAGCGTTCTTTGCCATCCACACTCAAACGAAACGAAACTTGGGGATGGGCAACTGCCAGTGACTTAAAAATTTGATGAATAGCCTGAGTTTCGTTAGATACGCTTCGTAAAAATGAACGCCTTGCTGGGATATTATGAAACAAGCGTGAGATGGTAACTTTGGTACCATGATCAAAAATGTGCTTGGTTGGTCCTTCCTCGTGCAGTTGACCGTAGGTATAGAAAGCTTGCCAAGTTTTGTCACTTTCTGTAACTCTGGAAACTACCTGAAAATCGGCAACTGCCACAATGCTTGCAAGTGCCTCCCCCCTAAACCCAAAGCTTTGAATATTAAAGAGATTATCATCGTTTAGCTTAGATGTTGCGTGGCGTTCTACCGCAAAAGGGATATCTTCTGGTGGTAATCCGTGGCCGTTATCTATAACGATAATTTTTTCAATCCCGCCGTTTTCAATCTGAATGTCGATAGAAGCTGCCTTGGCATCAATCGCGTTTTCAACAAGTTCTTTCAAAATAGAGGCAGGTCTTTCCACAACCTCGCCTGCAGCGATTAAATTGATGGTTTGTTGTGGGAGCCTACGAATAGCAGGAGGGGTATGTTTCATGAAAAATTCTAGAACAATTTTTGAGGTGGAGGTAGCTACTTTAAAGCGTTAAAGCTGGAGGAGCAAGGTAGGACACAATACTATCAGAGTCGCTTGGGGGGGCATAGGATTTTTGTAAGATTAACGCGTCTGCGTAGGCGGTAGGGTAGTTAAGGCCGCTTTCTTGTCGTGCAAGTATCTCAAGGTATAGAGTGGGGTCCCCTGTGCTTATTTGGGGCTTGATGGGATTACCGATGGTACTTGCACGGTAAAAAACATCGAAAGGGCTTGGGTTTGCGGGCAAGGCGTTTTTGGTTTTAGCAAGTGAAAGGGTTAGGGCTGGTGCTATCTGAAGCCCGCAGAGCTTTTTTATCATGTCGGCAAGGTAAAGCCACGAACCAACCGTTGCAGAGGCTGGATTGCCAGGAAGACCAATCACTGGCATTTTTTCGCAGAGTGCAAAAAATATTGGGCGGCCAGGTCTTGTTGCCACACGTTCAAATAATAGCTCTGCTCCAAGGGTTGATAGTACGGGTCTTACAAGATCGTATTTACCAACAGATGCCCCGCCAATCGTCACAATAAGGTCAGCATGTGTTAAAGATTTTTCGAGTAGTTCTTTTAAAAGATGCGTTTGGTCGGCAATAGGGGGTTCAAGCAAGGGTACACCGCCCAGTGCATGGCAAAGAGCTGCAATACCGTAACCATTGGAAGCGTAGATCTTACCACTTGGAAGGGGCGTGCGGGTTTGATTGGAGGGTAGTACCAGTTCAGACCCTGTTGAGATAATCGAAATTCGTGGTTGTTTGCCAACCCACAAATGCGAAAACCCAAGTGATGCAGCAAGAGAGATATCTCGGGGCGTGAGTGTTTTTGGAGCCTTTAAAAGTATTTGATCCTTGGTAAAATCAGCTCCTTTTGCAAGAATATACTGCAAGTTTTTAGGGGTGGAGCTTATGGTTAGTTCATTTGTTGACGTAAGAGAGCAATCTTCCTTAGGAATAACCGCAAAAGTTCCAGGGGGCAGGATGGATCCTGTAAATACTGCCATGGCTTCGGTATTTTTTAGAGGCAATTTGGGGGCAGGTGAGCCAGCAGGGAGTTCGCCAACAATTTGCCAGTGTTTGCCTGGTATTTGGCTTACAGCGTAGCCATCCATTGTGGAGATATCATGCGAGGGCGAGAAGTTTGTTGCTATTAAATCTTTGCGCAAGACTCGAAACAAAGCACTGGCAAGCGGCACCAATTCACTTTCAAGCGGCGTGAGTGATGAAAATAAAACTTTTCTGGCATCCTCAAGAGCAAGCGACTTGAATTTTTGTGGATTAAACTTCTGCATGGCGTTGCCAATCCCCGCTCTTACCACCTGATTTTGTCAGTAGCTTTACCGCAGATATTGTAATGCGTTTGTCCAATGCTTTGCTCATGTCATAAAGGGTGAGCGCGGCAACCGACGCTGCTACCATGGCTTCCATCTCTACACCTGTGCGTGCCATAACAACTGCTTCCGAGATAATCAAAAACGAATCATTTTCGTGTGGCGTGATGTGAATTTCGATCGAATCAAGCCCAATCGCATGACAAAGCGGAATGATTTCTGCGGTACGCTTGGCAGCCATGATACCTGCAAGCCTTGCTGTTGCTAGAGCTTCTCCTTTAGGTCCACCTTTTTGTACTTCTTTTTGTAGTTCGGCTGTCATGCTTACAATGGCTTGGGCTTTTGCTGTGCGGAGGGTCAATGGCTTTTCAGAAACATTCACCATTCTAGCTTCACCGTTGTCTTTTAGGTGGGTGAGTTTGTTGTTCATTTATTCAATTTCCTTTAATAATTTGCGAAGTTTTGTGCCAGGAGTTTCTTTTAGGGGAGTTTCTTTTAGGGGAGTTTCCATTCTCATGAAGCTCGTACCAATCAAAAAGCAAGAAACACCCGCCTGTAGATAGGGCGTGATGTCGGCAGCTGTTGCAAAACCACTTTCTGCTATTAAAGTTTTATCGGCAGGAATGCTTTGAGCAATCTCAAGGGTTCGTTGATTATCTATTTGTAAATTCCCTAAATTGCGATTGTTCATGCCAATAAGCGGGCTCTGCATTGTGAGGGCTCGTGCAAGCTCAGAAGGATTGTGGGCTTCAATCAGCACCTCAAGCCCAATCTCGATAGCCTGCTCTTCTAGTTCTTTTGCTTTGGTGTCATCCAGCATCGATAAAATAAGCAATATGCAATCTGCCCCAATGTAGCGACTGTGAGCAATTTGATAAAAATCAAATATAAAATCCTTACGCATCATCGGAATACGTGTAATATCTCTCACAAGCTTCAAGTGCGAAGGATCCCCTCCAAACCAATCGCGCTCGCAAAGAACTGATAGACAAGTTGCCCCATTTTTTTCGTAACCTCGTGCAATTTCTGCAGGGTCAAAATTATCACACAGTATCCCTTGAGAAGGCGATTGCTTTTTTACCTCTGCAATGATCGCAGGTTTAGATTGTGCGATTTTTGCAGATAAGGCCCCCTCAAATGATCGATGGGCAAAAGGCTCTTTCAAGTAGGTTTGTAAGGCTTGATAAGGGAATGCTTTCTTATCTTGTTCAAGACGCTCTTTGCAGTCATCTACAATTTTTTCGAGTATGTTTTTTTTATTCATGAGAAGTAATGCGAGAAAGCAAATGCAGCGGTTTCTTGTTGGCAAGTGCATTGGCTGCTAGAAAGCTACCCTCGCGAAGTGAGGCAACTTTGCCACTAATGTATAAAGCACTTGCAGCTGTCATGATAACACTTGTGTAGAAACTGTTGTTGTTTTCATCGCCACGAAACAAAGAACGGATGCGAGAGGCGTTGTAGGCAGCATCGGCACCTTTTAATTGCTCCATATCATCGTTGGAGCGAAAGCCTGCATCTTCTGCTGTAAATGAAAACGGTGAAATCTTGCCATCTTTCACTATAAACCCACGGTTACTTCCACAAGGTAGAATTTCATCGGCTCCTGTTTCGTAATTACCGATAACAAGTGCGCACGATACTTGATCTTTGATGGTTTCTGCCATGATTTTTTGACGTTTTTCTCCCACCGCACCAACCACCATAAAATTCACATGGCAAGGATTGCAAAGAGGACCAAGCAAGTTAAAAATAGTCGGGATCTTCATATCATTGCGAACAGCTGCAACGTGCTTCATTGCTGGGTGAAAATAGGGCGCAAACAAAAATGCAAATTTGTCATTCGATAAACGCTCCATGATTTGGTGGGGTTCTGAAATAGAATACCCCAAGGCCGTTAACACATCAAAAGCTCCCGATTGCGAAGAAACCGCCTTGCTACCATGCTTTGCAACTGGCAAATTACAGGCTGCAATCAATATTGATGCAGTTGTTGAAATATTCAATGTGTGAAGACCATCGCCCCCCGTACCAACCACATCCACCGCTTGCTTTTGATCTTGATCAGCAAGTTTAACTGCCACCATATTATCAAGCATCGCTTTTCTAGCACCTTGTAGGTGGATGGCGTTTTCTTGTTTACCTGCGAGTACTCCCAAAAAAGTTGCTACCTGTACTTGCGGAGCTCCTTTTAAAATAGCATCAAAAACAGCATGGATGCTCGCAGAATTAACCTTCTCATCATTAATAAGAGCCAATGTTACCGAGTGAATAACATCAGAAAATTCTTCCTGTTCTGTCATGAAAGTACAACCTCCCTAGTTTGTAAGTTCTTTTTTAAAGCCAAGATCATGAATTTTTAAAAAATTGGCAATCAGCGTAGGACCCTCAGGTGAGGCAATACTCTCAGGATGAAACTGTACGCCAAAAAATGGTAAATCTTTGTGTCGTAACGCCATAATTTGATGATCGTCGCAGCTTTCAGCCGTTGCAAGTAAGCAAAAAGGCAAGCTTTGACGCTCGACAACAAGACTATGATACCGTGTAGCTTGAAAGGGTGAGGGCAACTTACTAAACAAAGGGTCTGCATGATGGCTGACGCTTGAAACCTTGCCATGCATAATTTGAGGGGCGTGGGTAATACGAGCACCAAAAAACTGAGCAATCACTTGATGACCAAGACAAACCCCCAACAAAGGAATAGGATTGGTTGACAATGCTTTGATAAGTTCAAGACAAATGCCACTGTTTTCTGGTCTGCCAGGACCTGGCGAAATTACAATGGCACTCGGTGCTTTTTCAAAAACTTCCTGACAACTTATCATGTCGTTTCTGACTATCTTTACCTCAAGCCCGCTCTGAAGAAGAACATGATAAAGGTTGTAGGTAAAGCTATCGTAATTATCAATGAGAAGAATCATTCCCCAATACTTTCAGAGAAGGCAATAGGATAAAAGCTCCACAGGTAAGCCCCTGTACAAGCTGTGACGAACCCATAATAAGAGCAACAACAAGAGCCTGCGCATCTGCAATACCAACATAAGGTGCTATCAATATAAAGCCAGTTTCTCGCACGCCCCAGCCAGCAAGACTAATAGGAAGATAAGCTAGAATCAAAATAAAGGCAACCGTTGAAAAAAGAGAGAATGGTTCAAGGCTCCAGCCCGCAAAAAATATCACAAAAAGAGCAATAGAGCAGTTAAAAAATTGTACGCCAATGGCCAGAAAAAAACATAAAAAGATGCGAGCAGTGTTTTGAGTTAATATATCAAGAGAAAGCGTTAGGCGAACAAAAAAAGCAGCAATGGCGTTAGGATATTGGCTTAAAAATTGACGTAAGCTCGCACTAAAAAAGAACACGGCAAGCAGTAGCAGTACACCTAGTACGATGGCAAAAATGAGGGGAAGCACAAGGTGTTCGGTGTATCTTGCAAGCAAACTAGAGGGTGCAAAAATATGCTGTAAAAAAAAGGCGGTAAAGGCAATAAAAAACAAGGCAAATAGTGCAAATAACTTATCGAACAAGAGACAAATCATGGATTGAGAAAAAGGTACTTTCTGGAAAGTAAGATGGGCAACCCGAGCCGCATCGCCACCTAGGGGCAGCGTTTGATTGAGAAAAATCCCGAGAAGTAAATTGTAAGTAAGGGTTTGTTTTTGTAAAGATGGCACCACTGTTCCACACATTAAAACCCAGCGTGCAAGATGAAACCCTGTCATAAGGATGAGCAATAGTAGAAGACACCAAAAAACGCCGGTACCGATGTCTTCTGCCGTATTTGCTATGGCCCCCAATGGAATTTTTGTAAAGGTATAGCTGCCAAGCACCACACTTGTTATTAGCATGGTGCAAGCTATGAGCGTTTTTCTATTAAGTAGCTTGTTCATGATTATTTTGTGCTTACTCAATGATTGCTCATGAGTGATTTTGCTCGTTCTAATACCCGTGTGGTTGTGATGTTTTTCATGCATTGGGCATTGCTACCGGGCGATGATTTGGCATTAAACGGGCTGATACATGGTGAACACGCAAGAAAGAGGGAGAGCGACTCTTGCTTTGCACCAACCGGTCCAAAAACAACCGGTGTTTCAGGACCAAACAAAACAAGCGTTGGAAGTGGGGTAGTGGAGGCAAAGTGGGCAGGTCCTGAATCGTTGGTGATCAATAAAGAGGATACATGATAAAGCGTAATGAGTTCCCAAAACGTGGTTTGTCCTGCTAGGTTGATAATTCTTTCCGAGACAATGCTGTTGCAAAGTAGTTTAGAACTTTCAATTTCACTGGCTGAGCCAGTTAGCACGATGACCAGAGAATCATCACTTTCTAGCAACATTTTGGCGATGGTTTGGTAATTTTGTGCGGGCCATTTCCTGAGCGGTACCAAATCGCTTGCATTGGCATTGAGAAGCACAAAACGAGGGTTTTCTGGAAGTTTATGTTGGGTACTCGCTTTGATTTTTTCTTTTATATCGTTGAGATCATCATTTGATGGTTCTAATTTTAGCAATTTGCGGTCAACAATTGATACATGCTCTTTGAGCCAGAGATCGTTTTCCACCTCGCCTTTTTTTGTATGGTCATCTTCTTTTGTGCTACTGTGGCTAGCAAGTGCTAACACCAAACTTGTGTAGGCTTCGCAAGCGTGAAGTTGTGTCGAAAATAACACAGGGTGGGTGACTAAATCGCCGACATAAACACCCGAAATGTTTTGAGGATGAAAACCAACTCGCTGCTGGCAACCACAAAGGTAGGCAATAATCGTCGAAAAACGAATGAAAACCTCGGTGTTCAATGAGGTATCTATGTCAATATGCCAGGCTTTCCAAATGGCTTGTAACGATGTAAAAAACAACGAAAACAAAGAGCTTGGATTGATGATGATTTGCTTATCGTCATCAAAACCCATGGCGGTAAGGGTTGGCTTTGCCTGAGGAAAACTCATAAAGTAGATACGTGCGTTAGGGTAGCGAAGTTTTGCTTGAGCGATGGCCGAATTGGTAAGGACAATGGCTCCAAGTTCGGCAAAATTGATAAATACAATGTTCTGAATGTCTTCATCACTGTATTGATCGTAGGGGCGCGGAAGGCAATAACGCCAAATTCTGCGAAATAGTGTCAGCGTAAAACAAATGGGGACGCCAACGTATCGGTCGATTCGTCGCATGATATCCGTTTTAGAGTGTTTTTGGCGGTAATGGGTAAGGGCAAACGCTGTAGACATTGCAACAACGCCAATAGCATAGCCAACAAGCACATCAGATAGGTAGTGAACCTCTGATAAAACCCTTAGCAAGGCCAAGAGTAGGGTTGAAATGGTGACAACTACAACGGTATGGCGATGCAGGTGCCGAAAACAAAAAATTAATAAAAAGCAGAGTGCTCCCATTGTAGCAGCATTGCCAGAAGGGAATGATTGAAACGCCCAATCTGTACTGAAGGGACGTAAATAACTTTCAAAATCGTCTACATAAACAAAAGGTCGGACACGTCCAACAAAGACTTTGAGAAAGAGCACGACGATGGTCGTAAAAACAAAACCGATAAAGCCAGAAAAGGCACAATTGTAGACAGTATCAATAAACTTATGATCTGTAATTGCAAGATACACCCTGCAACCAATAAAGGTTAGCAAGAGCGTTATCATATAAACTTCAATAGACGATAAAAGTTCAGATAAGAAAGAGCTCCACGCTTTTATGTTGTGAGAAACCATAAGATTGTTTGCAACCACATCATCAAAATAAAACAATGCCATCAGGATGATAAAGGTAAAACTTATTAAAAAATAACGATGAAAAATCTTTAGCATGTTGTCAATTTTAAAAAGGTTTTAAAGCAAAAGGCATCTATTAAAACAAAGGATAAGAGGAGGTTCTAGAGTAGTTCAATAACGAGAATCTATCTTTTTAGATACCCTTTTCAAAAGGTTTATATCAATCGCATTGTAAAATGGAATACACTTGATAGCAAGCCCGTAGAAGCTATCATAAATTCATGGGTTATGGACGCACAATATACCATACTTCCACATTGCGAGCAGTTTGTTCACCACGCTTTAGCACAATGGTTTCAAGAAAGAAAGTATTCTTATAAAAACGTTTTATCGTAGATGAAATAGTTCGCATGTCCTCAACAGATGCAACAAGAAAGGCCGCTTTATGCTTCATTTGCTTAAGTGAGTAGCGATAAGCAAAATGCCGGGGATCGGAAAATGGCAAAACAATCACTCGTTTGCCGCCAGTAATAAAATCTATTCTGACAGCATCTATCCAATTGGTAGCCATGATAACAGCCTCTTCATCTGTGGCAAGGTAGGTATCCAGAGGCTCTTTTAGATCGTCCCAAGAATTGGCATCAAGCGTTGGGTCATTGTGCTGAACCACAGCCGGTATATAGTCGCTAAGGCTACCGTATCTTGTGTGTATAGCCACAAGAGAGACAGAGAGAATAAACACAAGAATAGCAAATAATAGCCAAGATATTAGCAGTTGTTGATTGTGAATGTGGGCAAAAAAATTGCCAGCAATAGGTAGCAAAAAAAAGTACCCAGGTACTTGCCAATGGGGTAGACCATCGCCACTAATAAGTGTTAGTAGCGTAAAGAACAGGATAATAGGTAGCCCCAAGAACAAGCAGAAATTGGTTTCGGCAGAGCGAAAAGCGATTGCGCGTAAAGTTGTATACCAAATCAGCAGAAATACCCAAGGTGAGAGCCACAAAGATTGCGTCAACAAAGAAACGAAAAAAGCAATAAAATCAGGGAAACTACTGGTAATAGCATCTGCTTCGCTTCCAGAAGGAAGACTGCGAAATGTCTGAAACACAAAAGAGGCCCAATCGTTTTGGAAGTTCCAGATAAGCACAGGTAAAGAAAACAAAAAAGCGATGAATAGTGCCGCCCACGGATGAGGCTTGGGTATCCAAAAACGGGCGTAGGGTGACGCAAGTATATAAACAAAAACGCCCAAAAGCCAAATAGGAGCATGGTACTTACTAAGACACGCAAGACCAAAAAAAATGCCTGCAAGTCCCCAAAGAAGCCTTACATCGTAAAGCCGAAAATTTCGATTAGGATTGTTGCTGGGAAGGAAAACCCGCACAAGCACACACGCACAAGCGAGTAGCGACAAAAGTAAAAGGCCGTCTGGTAGTATCCAAGTGCCATCTGTAAGACCAATCGCTGGCGTGATATTATAAATAATAAGGCTATAAATTGCTGTACGATTAGAAAAAAGATATACACAAAAATTGAAGAGTAGTAGCTGTAAAAAAATGGTTAGTAAGACAAAAACAGCTCGTCCAAAAAGAGGACTAGGAATGTTTTCAACTGCTGTAATAAGGTAAGTTATCCAAAAGGTAAGCGGTGGATGATCAAGGTACGAGAGGGAAAACGTGCGCCCCATTGCCAGATAGTAGGTTTCGTCCACGCCAAAGCCAATGCTATTTGCAAACCAAAGACGTAATATAGTAGAACTTGCAATGATGAGCAAAACTAAGATCATTGCCTGATGGTTTGATATATCAGAAAAGGGCGAACCTGATTTATTGCTATGGTAGTTTTCTGTTATACTAGACATATATAGCCAAGATAAAATGCGGGTTTAAGTACGATTAACGTACGGAAAAGTAAGAAAAAACAAAATACAGGAAAATGATGATTCGATTCAGGAAAATTAGCGTACAATCGTACACAAAGTGATAATGTTGTGAGGAGATAGTTGCCGAATATTTGAAGAAGAGTTATCGACTATTCATAAAGAGAAGAACTCGATAGTTCAAGACAGAGATCATTCCGAGAAGAGAGCATCGGGCGAGATCATCAGCCTAATATCGCGAAAACATAACACTCTCTTATGATTTTGTACAGAGACAAAAAACCAAAATGACACGTAGAAAGTAAACCAAGTGCGACTAGTTATTTTTTTACAGGGGGAAAGAGGAAAGACAACTTTGGTGCGTCTGCAAGCAGAGCGTTCAAAAGGTTATGAGATAGTGGGGGTTGTCTATGAGAAAGGTGCGAAGGCTTCTTTTTATAGTGGTGATGAGAATTTGCAGGAGGAGAATTGGCAGGGCTTACCTGTTTTTTGCCTAGATGGACTTACCACTAGCGATGATAAAGTCCTTCAGTGGTTGGAAGCAGTAAGGGCTGATTTATGGATACTTGCTGGTTGCAGACACATTCTAGAAAACCGCGTGTTATCATTGCCTCTTTTGGGAACTATTGGTCTGCATAGCGGTAAATTACCAGAATATCGGGGTTCTTCTCCTCTTAATTGGGCATTGATACGAGGTTGCCATGCCCATTGGTTTTCGGTTGTTGAGGTGGGCTTGGGTGTGGATACTGGTAAGGTTCTCGAGGAGAAGCTCTTGCCAATTGGCGTGAACGATACCATTGTTGATCTTCATAAAAGAGCACAGGAAATCTACCCTGAGATGATCATAAAAGCACTAGAACGCATACAAAATGGTAGTTTTGTTTTGCAAAATTCTTCTCAAAAACATCTACCTTTACATAAAAATCGACAGGAAAATTTGTCAGCAGGTGCGATAGAGAATATGCAGGGAGGCTACTTTCCTCGCCGTTTCCCCAACGATGGTTTTATTGATTGGCATACCATGGGGGCGTGGGATGTCCATAATATGGTAAGGGCTCTTACCAAACCATACCCTTGTGCTAAGGTATGGTACCAAGGCAAGATCTGGAATATAGAGGTATCTGCGTTATCGTGTAAAAATGGCATGGGTAAAAATGCAATGGATGATAACTTAATAGGGTACCCTGGGCGAATATACCGCGTAAAGGGTAATTGGCTACAAGTTGCTACAAGTGATCGTGCCATCTGGATAAAGGCAGAGGACGGGCTTACAAAAATAGTAAAGCGTTACGATGTACTTGGTTTGGCATCAAGTAAAGACGCAAATGCGTAAATGGAGTATTTACCACTAGGTTCGCGGATACGGGCAATTTTAATGGGCTCAAAACCTGCTATTTTTAGTAGACTAAGGCAAGATTCAAAGGAAAAAGCATGATAATGTTGGATAAAGAATTCTTGTCTATTGACCCCAAGCGGACTCTTGAGAGCAGAGGTTGCATCGGGAAGCTCAATATAAACAATCGCACCAGTATTCAGAAAAGGCTTAACAGCTCGTAGCATATCTGCTGGGTTGTGAACGTGTTCCAATACTTTGTTCAAGGTGATAAGCGAGAAGGGCTCTCCGAGCAGTTCTGGCGTAATAGGAAAGCTAGGAAACAGTCCTTGAAATGCTTTATCTGCAGCGTTTTGAGCAAGGGCGTGTTGCACAGCAATCATATTGGGATCAATAACGGTTGTGTGCCACCCACGTTTTTTCATCGCATAGGTAAATATAGCAAGACCAGAACCAATATCGAGCAGACGTTTATCAAGTTTGGATTGCTGTTGTTGCAACAGTCTAGTGATTCGTTCTGTGCGGTAGAAATTGTCGGACTGTTCTGGCGCAAGTTGCGTGATTTTTTGAAATTGTTTCTGGGCGTTTCCAATTTGTTTTTTTTCGTCATTATTTTTGCTGGCTTGATAGGTTGCTTGCCAGTATTCGTCTTGATAGTATGTTCCTTCAATGGGCGATGAGTGGAGATTACGAACGTGTCCACAAGTTTCACACTTCAAAAGATAGCGTTGATACTCGTGAGGGGGTGAAATTGGGATTTCGCCTTTTGGAGCTTTTTGGAAACTTGCAAGAGGCGTATGGGCAGTATGCTCACAAAAGGGACACGCTCCAAACGAGGAGGGTAGTTGTGGCGGAAAAACCGCGGGGGAAACTGTGACTTGAATCATTGAACGACACACCGTATTATCATTAAACCAGTATAAAATTTATGGGTGGTAATTGCGTGACTTGCATAATCAAAATAGTTAATTGATAATAATTGCACGGCACTGTATACCATCAAAAACACTATCTAAGTTGTGGCAATCAACGAATATTGTCAAGAAAAAACATCTTTTATAAAGTACAATAATGCAGGATATGGAATCTCCGATTTTGTCGCGTGCGACTTCTGAGGATCTTGGTACGGGTAATAAGCACGATAAAACGGCAGATCCAACGCTTTTAAAACAGATCGGAGGCTGGTTCGCTGGTACTGTGTTGTTTGGGTGCGGGGTTTTGATATTAATTGCTTTGTTCTCTGCTAATAAGAACGATCCGTCCTTCAACCGGTTGATAACAGGTGAAAATATCGAGATACAAAACTGGCTGGGAAAATCTGGTGCGGTGCTAGCGGATGTATTCTTGCAAACTTTGGGTATTGCCACGCTTCTTGTACCGCTTGTTTTGGCTGGGTGGGGGTGGCGTTTTGGTAGGGAGAGACGCATACCGCAGTTCCTTTGGCGTTTTATTGTTCTGATTCCTATCTTACTTATCGCAAGTTTCTTACTCTATGATGTGGAGGGTAACTATTTAACGACTCAACGTATTGGTACAAGTGGTAGTGGGGTTGGTGCCGTGCTTACCTCTACGTTTTTACAATACGCCACTCCAGATATTATGGTTTTTGCCAAGGTTGCCGTAGCCTTATTTGTGTTTGTTGGTTTTTTGTATGTTGTTGCTTTAAAAAGCACGGAATGGAAGTGGATATTTTCGAAGATTGTAAGCGGTGTGATGTTTGTGCTTTCGCAAAGCGGATATTACTTGGTAAAAATCACGCAAAAATATCAACAAAGACGTATGATTAAGAAACAACAACAGGTGGGTACTGTTAATTCTTCTGAGGATTCAGCAAAAAACTTAGCAGATATTACAATGTCGGCATCTCTTGAGGAAAACCGAGTTGGGCAAGAAAACCATACTCAGGAGGAAAATCACATTCAGGAAGAAAACCGTATTTGGGAAGAAAATAGCTGGTCAAAACCATTGCTGGATGAAAGCCTATTGCCTAAAAACAAAGAGGATGTACCCGTGCAAGAGACTGCTTCTTTTGGTATGGCAAGGTTCGAAGAACAACAGCAAGTAGAGAGTGATGAGGTCGTCATTTCTAGAGATATTCAGGAGGAACCCATGATGTCTCGAGTGCTACCACCTGTACAGACAAGCGAGCAAGCATTTTCTAGTGAGCCGCCACCTGTACAGACAAGCGAGCAAGCATTTTCTAGTGAGCTGCCACCTGTACAGACAAGCGAGCAAGCATTTTCTAGTGAGCCGCCACCTGTACAGACAAGCGAGCAAG